>JANHZU010001873.1:111081-133269 GCA_032468055.1 Acrochordus granulatus
ATATTTCTCCCGGCAATCTTAATTCCAGCTGGTGATTCATCCAGCCCAGCATTTCGCATGATGTACTCTGCATATAATATAATATTTGGGATTAACTATCATTTTTCTCCCATAATATCCTGGGATGACCACACGAAGGGCTCGTGGAAGCAAACTGGGGGCCAGGGTAGCCAGCAGTGGCTTCTCCCCCCAATTTCCATCAGCTATAAGGAAAAATTAAATGTGTACTATTCAAATGTTGAATCCCTGCTAAAGAATCTTCCCTTTTGAGAATCAGTGCTTTCTCATTTTCTTTAGAAATGCTTTGGAATTTGTTTTAATTGTTAGAAAGATGGCGAAAAATATGATTGGGATATTTTTATATCCCGTGACACATCTCTCCACAATTCCAGAAGCTCTCTTCCACCATGGGGAGAGTACAGGCAGTCATCGGGTTATGACTGGTCGCTTAATGACGATTCGATTACAACAGACCTCCCTGAGGTTACTTACAACTCAGGTCTGAAATTCCAACTTGGAGGAAAAGAAAAATAAAATAAATATTATGGCTGAGGTTTTGTTTAAAGCAAACTTGCTGTCATGTACAGGGGTGATGCAGCTGTCTGGTAATAATCCAGAGAGGGGAAAGAGGCAGTGTGGTTTAGTAGTTACTAGTGTAGAACTGAATCATGGAGACCCAAGTTTAAGTCTACCTTTCTTGGGTCATGGAAGTTCACTGGAGGAATTTAGCTCTCCCTTTCTGCATAACTGACCTCACAGATTAATTTTTGTGGGAACAAAAGAAAAGAAGATTCCAACAATTCCCAGAAACCGAGTTACTTTACCATAAAATTATTCTGCTAGATTCTAAAAATATTTAATAGAAGAGTTATGGATTCATGCCTTCAAAAAATGATACACCAAAAAATACCAATGGGCACCTTGCCATGTATGCCCTCTCCTCTGTGCTGTTATAAGACAGGAGATGTAACTATAGCACATTATCATCTATGGCACCAAAAAGGTTGAATCAATCATTCATGGACTTCTATATTGTAGATTTTATCTATCAATGTGCCAAAATCTTATTTTTCCCTCTTTTAGCAGCAATTCCTGTTTGCTGTGATGATTCTTTGTTGACTTATTTTGCTGGTCAACGGTTGAAATACAAGGAAGATTATCTCGGTGGAGGTCTGCAATGGTGCTCTCTAAGCTTGGTTGTTTTCCCGCAGACATTTCATTACCCAGTTAGGTAACATCATCAGTGCTAGAAGGGAGTGGGGTTTGCTCTCTGTTTATACACAGTGGCTTGTCCTGTCAGCATTGGTGGTGTGGTTTTCTTCTTGATGTGGTTTTGTTGTTTACTGTCTGATTGGTTGTTTTGTCTGTTTGATAGTTTCTTGACTGGAGTGTTGTTTATTGCAGCAGCTATTACTTCGGCAAAAGGGGCTGAAGCATTTTTAAAATCCAGAATATCCAGATAACATTTGGAAGAGGCTCAAACAGACTCCTCCTTAATTCGCTGGAGGATACGGAGGAGGAGGTGCGGTGCGGTGCGATCAGAGTTGCCAAATTCTGTTATTATAGCCAATTTCAGTAAAAGTGGTTTGAGCCTTCCTGTGGCATCGATTTCATGGACGGTCTACTTAATGGGGCTAACATAAAGAGGAAACGACAACAACAGCAACAACAATAATTCTAAATTTGATATAGCGTTATTATCCATGCTGTTTTCTTTTTTCCAAATATTTCTGGGAACAGCGCCATCTCAGATTATGTCCCTATCCCCAGGAATACCGTTTGAACAGATGGTGACGCTTGAGGAAAAGGAAAAGGAAAGAAAGGGAAAAAGCAACAACAAAGGTTCGGAGTATTTTAAAGGGAGTCAAGGCAGAATTTCATCGCTCTTCATGTTCAGCTTCAGCTCCGCTGCGAAGTAATGACCCTATCTCGATAGCCCTGATTTTCAAAGATTTCAGACTGCTCTGGGGAAACTTAGTTTTGAAGATCACGCAACTGTCTTCCGACTCAAAGGCTGAGTTCACGTAGGATTGGATGCACAAAGCAACAACACCAAGCAGTCCGTTGAAAGGAGCTCAGAAGCCAATCAACAAATATTATCACAAGAACAACCAACGTAACAATACACTTAGACAATATTCCTGGGGTAGGTTGTGCGTATGCACTTCTAAAGCTGTAGAGAGCAAGGAAGAGGTTCTCAACAGATGTGTAGGAACAATTACTATAGGGAAAAGGGGCTGAAGTATTTTTTAAGTCCAGGGCGATGAGATAACATTCAGAAATGGTTCAGGTTGACACCTCCCTAATTCACAGTAGTATAAGAAGGAGGAGGCAGTCCTGCACAATTAGACTTCCGTGATTCTGTTATTATAGACAATCTCAATAAAAGTAGTCTTAGCCTTCAGGTAGAGTTGATTTCCTGGTCTGGTTTACCTAGTGGGTAGTGCAGCTCACAACAGCACACATCAATAATAATACTAATAAAAAGCTACCATTTCTTTCACAGGAATTTCCCCCCACAATCTTATTAATATTCCTCAAGGGAATGTTTGCAGGTCTATCTGTGGAGTTAATAAATAGGGGCAAAGTCAGCCTAAAGTCTTTAGTCTATCCTAAAGAATAGGATAAAGAAAGGGTAAATCCATCAAGGCCCCAAGGTTGAGATAAAGGAAACTGGATGATTTGGGAGCCCTGAGGATAAAGGAAGAGAAAACTCAGTAGATGATGGGAAGTTTGATCAGCCCCAAAATATGACATTCTTGGTTTTATTTTATTTTTTCAACTTAAGGCACTAGAGGACCCCCACAATTGACCATGCCTCAAGGTCAGTTGGCCATGCCTCAAGGTCAGTTGGCCATGCCTCAAGGTCAGTTCAGATTTGAGTCTCATCATCATAATAATTAAACCAAGAAAACTGGTTATTAATCGGGGCACTCAAGGGAAGACTATGAAGAGAAACAGAACAGGACCCCAAACCGATCCCTGGGCATTATCTGCTTCAGGAAGGAATTCCCAGAACTGAAATCCCTCATGCAAAACTGCAAAAACAAATCCATTATGCAAAACTGCAATCAATCAATAAATACACACAGAGGCAACAAAAATCAAACCAACCCGGTACACCCGTTAATGATGCTCAAAAATTGTAACCTAGACAAGATCCAATCGTCAAATGCTTCTGTCAGATCTAGTAAAAGGCTCAGCACGGAGGTCAGGTGCTAGATTTCGCTGTCAGAACATCATTCAGAATTTGAGAAGTGACGTCTCAGTTGAATGGTCAGCCTGAAATCCTGATTGATACCAGTCAAGAAGGCCATTAGAGGACAAATGAAGGCTTGTGGATGAGTTGGCAACCCGGTCAAAAATAAAAGAAGCAGAGACGCAGATTGGTAATTTGAGAGCAAAGAAGGAACCAAGGACAGTTGCTTCACGAGAGACCAAAAAAGCATGCTTAACAGAACCTTAGAAGACTACCAGGAGAAGGAGAACAAGTTTGCCAGACAAGCAATTTAGGACAGGAAACAGGGTCAAAGAATAGGATTAAGAAAGGAGAGAAAGCCATATAAGAAGAGCCCGCCACGATTTGTCAAATGTCAACCTTCAAAACTGGGCTAAATTCGGAAGCAGGAAGAGTAGATGAAAGTAGAAGTGATGATAAAAACAAACTTGGTAGAACGGAAAGTTTGAGCAATATTCATCCGCTATTAAAGGAATAATTCTCTCAAGCATATTACCGTTTAACAACGCTGGGTTTACACAATATCCTGAACCACAGAATATTACTCAGAGCACATTATGTTCCTAAGATTTCTCCAGACACCTTCACCAATTCTTTGTCCATCCATTTGTTGACGCTCAGGGAGAAAAAAATAATAATTCCTTCGTACCAATGCCTTGGATTCCACTCCAGCACGTCTCTTGCTGATATTCTGCCCTTGGTACAGGTCATACTTTTTTGCAGAAAAGTTCCTTCTGATTATTTCTCCAGCAGTTTGTCATTCCAGGAAGGAAAATAAAAAGTCATAGTTGTGCTATTTCTAAAAATGGGACCCGGCAGGTGACACCAAGCAAAACAGCGATTTGGAGAAGACGATGTTTTTGGGTCACAAGATGAGATGGGAAATAAATCATGTTGCATGTGAGGATATGTTGCATCAGACAAATCTAAATAAAGAATCCTCCCCACTTGGGCTAAGAGAAAGAGGTATATGCAAAAGAGGGGATATTCTGTGATCCAGCTTCCAGTGCCCTAAGCATATGCTAAGCCACAATACTCAAGAAGAAGAATCTTTGACAAATGCACCAGAAAGACCTTAAAAAACACCCCTCTTTGTAATTTTTTTGGCTCTTATTTTGATTTCCTTGGAGCAATGAGACAACACTGCTTCTCTGGAGCACCGTTTCAAGACCTTTGAGGATCTCGCTTCGCAAAACTGATTCTCAAGTTTTACAAAGGCCCAGAAAACCTACCTATCCTAAGGGCCATCTGAGTTTATTTTAATTCCACCTTCTCTACTCTGCTTTAATTTTCCCCAGTTAGTTCTTCCATCCCTTGAAACTCTCTTCCCAAATTTGAATATGGCCAATGCTGGACAGGATATCTCCCTAACTCCCTCTTTTTGAGCTAAGAAGATCTTAAATCCATTAAGGACTACCTTAAGGCATGCAAATCGAATAAATGTTGCATTTACTTTCCACCAGAGTCCATGCTGGCTGGGGAACTCTGGGAGTTGAAGCAAAAATGCAAAAAATGCAAAAACTTTCTTAAAAAGGCAACTGGACTTTGATTATTAGATGTGATCAGAAAATGTTTCGCCTCCTATCCAAGAGGCTTTCCCAGTTCCGTAGGAAAACAGAAGAGATATACATAGACATCTGGGAGTTGAGTGTGGAGAACTTAAAGCTGCTAAGGCTGAGAAACACTGGTTTGTGGGATTTTAAGTGTCGCCACTCAGCTCTCACTCCAACGGCCACTAGGGCCACCAAAAACCTTAACACAGTTCCAAACCATCAGAAGTTTCAAATGAAAAATAGTTGTTGTGAACCTGAAGCAATATATTTTGCATTCCCAGATCTTTCCAATTTGACATATTTTCCATTCCATCGATAATACCTGTCGTGAAAGCTATTTCAGTATTTCTATGAACATAGAAATATGTTCATATTTCTATGAACTATTATATAACTATACTATTATATAACTATACTATACCTTCATATAGGTATGTGAGCAGATGATTAAAGTAACACCTCTTTATACCAAAGGAAGCCCTAATGAAAAAGGTTTAATAACATACTTGGCGATCCATTAAAATCAACATTGTGATAATGTACGAGTGGTTATGAATGGCATTTGGCAACTCATCACTAGAGATTTGCAGTTGTTGTATTTAGCATTATGCTCCATCCACAATGTAGCAATTTCATAAATATTAAATATATTCCACTCCCTTCTTGGTATTATTTTCCAATAATGGAGCTAGCAGTGTGATGCATTTCAAAGTAAATCCTATTATAAACTAGCAAACACGGATTAAAAGGATTAAGAGGTACAGAGCACCATACAAAGACACGTGCAGGGGGAAAAAATACTGCATTCATATTTCACAATTAACTACACGGCATAATTGTGTAACAGTTACTAAACTGTGCATTCCTAAGCTCCTCATCTTATGCGGCTAGACCTTTCCTTTTATTGTGTGTCCATTAAAATCATGCACAGGTTGTAAATCTGGAGTGGACAGATTAAAAGCCAAAAAAAGGACGTTTGTCATGAAAAGGTTTTAAAGAATTTAGCTCGACCATTCTGAAAAGCTACCGGTCAAATTTCTGTCGTCTGGCCGTTTCAACGTGGCACCAGTTCAGTTCTGTTCATTTATATTTTTAGGAATGGGTGTGGTCGCCCCACTCCTACTGGGCCCCATGAGATGGGTGTCGATTAATAGGGCTTGTCGTCGTCCCCTCTTGCTGCTGTATTGCACGCTTGCCGTTAGAAGTGTTTATTCTCTGCTTTCGATGCAGCTTTCGGCGACTGCCTGCCTGGATGAGTCCCTGTGGTTTTCTTGTCAAGAGTTTGGAAATGGTTTGCCGTTGCTTCCTTCCTGGGGCTGAGAGAGAGGGACTGGCCCACGATCACCGAGGTGGCTTTCTGTCTAAGGTAGGACTGGAACTCGCACCCTCTTGGTGCGCCTTATCTGCTGTACCGAGCTGACTCTTGCAGATTTATTATTAACATGCTCACATCTTTGCTTTTGAGTGTACTGAGTTTTAATCCTACGCTACGTGCCCTGGGTCGCTGTTGCAAGACTGAACTAAGCAAATACATGGTTGGTGGTGTATAGTTTTCAAAAATGATTAAAAGTGAGCACATGCGTACATACACTCAACCACAATCACGCGCCCACTGGATTGTGAATGATGCTCATTTCCATCGTTCCTGGAAGAAAAGCCGAGTTTTCATGCTGGGCTGGAAAGGTTGGCAGCCTGAGTTCAATACCCAAGCACTCCTGTTATCCACCCCAGCTCCTGCCAACCTGGCAGTTCAAAAGCATGTAAAAATGCAAGTAGATATATTGGCACTGCCTAATTTGGTGGGAAGGTAACAGCGATCCGTGCGCCTCGGCGTCTAGTCATGCTGGTCGCAGGACCACAGAAGCGTCTCCGGATAAATGCCGGATAATCAGAGATGAGCACCGCCCCCTAGAGCTGGCCACGACTGAAAGGGAAAACCTTTATCTTTTTTATCACTTAATTTCCACCTTACTTATCAACAGAAATTCTGGTCCTAATTGTGGTTGTAAGTCAAGAACTACCTGCATTGTACTCCTTTTTGTTTCTCTTCTTAACTCTCTGCAACTCACTTCGATCCTTCGAAATTCCAGTTGAAGGAGCACTGCAGAATCAATGCATGTTTTGCATCAGCTTTGAGTTTTTTCGGATTCACATGTTGTCCGCATACGTGTTGCCTAAACAACATTTCACCCCTCCTTCTCCAGCCTTTGCTGGATTTGTGCTACCTGTTTAACTGCAACTAAGTGAATAACCTCCATTTGGCAGGGTTCACCCATGGCTTATAGGTGACTTCCTTAATGGGATATGCTAAACCATAACTAAACAATTCCTGAATCATACCTGGTTTCTCAGTTAGGAACCCAATGTCATCTTAAAGACAAGTGAAAAACAATATATAAGGAGAGGAACCCTCAGGGCACATTTGTCTACAGTGTTTCCTCCCCCGTTCCCCCACCACTATGCCCAGATTCAGAAGACAACAGGTGTGAAATCTGTATGGCACCGGGTCTCTGAAAGAAAAAGGAGCTTTTAATTACAGCATAACATGGGTCTTTTATGACGCTTACAAAGTAAAATGTAGATGAATAAAATAGTTTATGTTGCTTCTAACCAAAAGTTTGACTCCTGGAGACTTGATAAAAGTATCTAAGCAGGTTGCTTGGCATGCAGTAAAAGTTTCAAGCAGAAGATCCAAACAGAATGCAGACTATAGAAGTCACAAAATGTAGAATATGAAAAGAGAGAGGGAAAATAATCCCCAAAACATTATACAGCAACCCACACAACGTGTTAATCACGTTAAGGCGATGGTGCTTCTTTGAAATACAGAATTAAACCTTGCCCTTGTGGAATTAAATTGGCATATTGATCAGTGGCATGTGGTCTAGTGGTTAAGACGCTGGGCCTGTTAGCCAGGAGGTCGGTGGCTCGGGTTCGAGACCCAAGCACCATGTAACAGGGTGAGCTCCTGTTACTGATTCCAGCTCCTGTCAATTTAGCAGTTCGAAAGCATGTACAAATGCAAGTAGATAAATAGGCACCGCCTAAATTGGTGGGAAGGTAATGGCGTTCCGTGCGCCTTGGTGCACAGTCATGCCAGCCACATGGCCACGGAAGAGTCTTTGGGCAACACTGGTCTTCGGCTAAGAAACGGAGATGAGCGCCACACCCTAGAGTTGGCCATGATTGGCAGAGGAAATCTTTACCTTTGGGGGTGCGGTGGCCCAGCAGTTAAGACATTGTCAGCCAGAAGGTCAGTAGCCTGAGTTCGAGATCCAGGTACTGCGTGATGGGTGAGCTCCCGTTATTTTCCCCAACTCCTGCCAACACCGTAGTTTGAAAGCACGTAAAAATGCAAGTAGATAAATAGGCATCGTCTAAATTGGAGGGAAACGTAACAGTGTCCATGCGCCTTGGCATATAATCATGCTGGCCACCATGACCCAGGAAGTGTCTTCAGACAACGCCGGCTCTTCGGCTATGACTCCCCTCGCATCAGACATGGCTGATTAAAGATATTTACCTCATTGTTCTTGGCAATTTTTCAAGGTACAATTAACTTTGCTCCATTCAGCATCACCAGGATGTATCAGGGTACAAGGCTGATCATTTCAACCAGCATCAGATATATGAGACAGGAAAGATGCTTCACGTAGTCCAGCACATCAGGAAAAGAAAAACTCGCTGCAGAATTTGCCTTCGATCCTAAGACCTAATATGGTTTGGTTTCACTTATAAATTTATTTTTCTGTAAATCAAGCCCCTGGGCCTTGGAAATGTGGTTTATGTTTTCAGTGTATGAACTCAGTCAGTTACTCCAATAATCACCAATAAGTACAGAGGTACAAAACATGGTCGAGGGCTGTGGAGATCTGTTAAGCCTATTCAAAGGCAGTGGGTCCAAAAGTTGGCCTTCTGCCAAAGAGGGATTTAAGGGACAAATGTGTTTGGATTTTATCTCTCAGAATGGACTTCGTCCCATATGATTATGCACTGGACTTCTCAACATGGCAGACAAGGCCTCAGAATGACCCCATTTTCATTTCCCTGGCTTATGATGAGGCATGATATTCATTTCTAAGAGGTATTTCCACACAAAGTCAAAGTCCTATAGAGACTGGATACAGTCCAATGACAGAGGGACTGGATACAGTCTAAAACGGTCCAGCCCTGACCAGAAGTTCTAGCTTGAGTACCTGCATTTGCTCCCAGACTCTTTGATGAAGCTTCAAGGAGACATTTCTCCCTGAATGGGGTCTAACAGTGTATGCGTATAGTTATTTATTGAATTGGTTCATGTAAATTTAGTCTCAGATCTGCAGTTGCTTTCTCATTGCACTAGTTTTCCCCACCTGCATTAGCTTAATCACCACCACAAAACTGAAGAATGAAATAGCCATCCCCAGAGAAAGTGCAGCTGGCCCAGTACCAGCTTTCCCTGTTTTAACCACATGTAGATGATGATCTAAAACAAGGTTCCTCCTACTTGGCAGGATGTCATAGAGTTAGGGAGTTGGAAGGTACCACCAGGATCATATAGTCCAACTCTCTGCAATGGTTCAGAAAAACCATGATGATTGTCCAGCCTCTAAAAACTGCAAACTCACAATCTCCATGGTCAACTGTTTCAGGGTGCATTTCAATTTCCCTTAAAAAGGTGTATTTTCAAGCATTGTTAACATCTGGCATTTGAGAAGTGTGCTTGAGGCTACTTCACTAGAAGGTGAATGTAGACCAGAATGAAAACTAAATTTAATTCATTGTTTTTCATTTAAAATTAAATATTAAATTCAATCTCATTTGTTGGCAGCATCTGGCGGATCCAAATAGGGTTGGAAGTTAAGCAGATTTAGGCTTGGGTTATATTCGGGTGAGATATACTGGGGAATCCTAGAGGTTCAAACTAAACTGAGGGAGAAGGAACACACTTCAACTTCAAGGAAGGAAGGAAGGAAGGAAGGAAGGAAGGAAGGAAGGAAGGAAGGATTGTATAATTGTTGCCAATAAAAATAAATCTTAATGTCCTTGAAATAA
The DNA here is from genome assembly GCA_032468055.1 of Acrochordus granulatus. Lineage (NCBI taxonomy): Eukaryota > Metazoa > Chordata > Lepidosauria > Squamata > Acrochordidae > Acrochordus > Acrochordus granulatus. The sequence continues at coordinate 120,907 of JANHZU010001873.1, forward strand.
CCTACAATAAAGTTGGTTTCTAAGGAATCTGTACTTAATAAAAGACAGACAGACAGACACATTTTCCCACTGAACATTTTTTCCCCATGTGCATTTATCCTATTTTTTAATTTTTGACACCCTGAACTTATTAATCAGCAGCTTTTGGAACAGATCCAGGGATAGCTCAAAGTTTTGAAGGCACCATGATCTATATCCCCACTCCATGCAGAACCAGCAGCCCACAGATAAAAGGAATTAGGAGACCCAGTAAAATTAACATCTGTGGAAAGATGGAGATGAATTACTAGAGATCAATCAGATACCTCCAAAGGCAGTGTGTTCCATTATGAGAATGCCACAGTTGGGAAGGTCCTTGCTTAAGTAGCTGATCTCTAGTCATTGCCCATCATCAGCACCACATCTTGATGGACAGCTCTCCTGCCATGAGCTTGCTGTTAGTCTTTCTGATTAGCACCTCAGCTTGCTCATAAAATGAGAAACCTTGCCCGTATGGTGGCATACTGCTGACCAGAACAGCACACGCCACTTTAATTCTGTTGACCTCAATGTCCACTTTCCAACAACACTAAGCAGGCAGCTTAAAACCTAATTCCTCCATTTGCTGCAAGTGCATTGAAAAAGGTTCCCAAGTAGATTAAAAAGGGTGAGTTGCCAGTTGGGGATATTGGGAAATTGAGATGCCCAGTCATTAAAATAGCAGTGTGGAGCTATCAGGCAACACATGTATCTTAATAGCTTGTTCTTGTCACAAAACCTGGGAGGCAGGAGTGATGAAGTATGTTTCATTAAGAACTAGGAGAATCTAAAACGTTTCCTGCTAGTTAATGCTGTTCCCCTACTGATTTACTTATATATTTAGGTATAACTAAATTTGGAGTAATGTTCAAGAGTGCAGGGAGAGGATTTTTAAAGAGCTTGCTTTAGTCAATTAAAAAGGTGTTATTCTATGATGCAGCTCACAGATTGGAACCCATTTTTATAAATCGGAAGAAAAGATCTATTAATTTTAATTCTTTTAATATCACAGATGTCAAACATCATTCAGTTTGCTTTCTGGTTCAGCATGCTGCAGGGATAAAAAATAGAAACAAGAAATCATAGTAAAGCCACGTTTACCTGTAGCAAGAATAAATAATGCTGGAGATATTCAGGTACAAATATATGAACATATCTGAGAGAATTAAGTATTGCTGTATCAGTTTGTTTTGGGCTGAGAGAAAAGTTGCACAATAGCCAAAAAAGAAGAAGGGAGGAGGAAGATCTTTAATCGATTTAAAAGTTAGTGGAGGGACTATGGGAATGGTACAAATACTCCATCCAGATTCTATGTTCATAAACTTCTATAAACATGAATCAAGATTAAGGACAATGACAATGACATGTCTGCAGCACAATATTTACTTGTTAGGTTTCTCTCTGGACTTTCAGTCAGGAGCTCTAGGCAGCATAGTTTCTTCCTTCCATATTCTCCAACAACTATTCCTACCCCAAGGGGCTTCAATGGTTGAGTGTCAACCTAAAGCAGAGTCTCCCTATACCAAATTTGGTGTATTCACCACTACTTCACACTACTTCTCAGCCCGAGAGACAGTGACTGTCATCCAGGGAGCATTCTGGTTGAAGATGGACCTGAACATAAATCTTCCTGGTTCAAAATCATAGGACCATATATTTTCAGTGGTTAGAGCAGAGGTATGTCCCACACCTTTCTCACTTATGCAATACCCTTGGAAAGAGTTAATCCCCAGAAGGGAAATTTATATTAAAAGTTGAATTGAGTCAATTGATTGATTTGTTGACTTCAACCTTGACAATATCCAGGTGCATGGCGTTCAACTCCCAGAGTCCTCAGCAATAACCATGCTGGTCAGGAGGTCCAGAAATCTGGAAGTTACCAAAAAACCTTGACTCAGTTATGATCTAAAGCTTCATACCTGTCCCTTCAGCTGAAAAAGATGTTGTTACGAAGATCAATTCCTATCCCTACTTTCTTTTCCCCAAAAGTCATCACATGAAAAGCAAAGGCATTGGGAGGAAGATGTCCCCTCAGGATCTTGGTATAAATTGATATTTATTTATTTATGTGTTAAATTTATATCCCACCCAATTCACAGCAGAGATTTAGACTTGCCACTGAACAAACTGATTCTGTGAGGTATAGATGAAGTGGACTGAGAAGGAAAGAAAGCTGAAACTAGGTTATTAATGTACTTGGATTCAAACACAACACATCCCTGAAGATCCTTTCCCCCCTTCCATGCATTGCTAGGAAGAACTTCAACAGCATCTTTCTCTCTTTTTAAAAAGACAATTAAGAAAGAAGCTGAAAGGAAAGGTCAGTGCCATAAAAATGCCATCTGTCTGGATAAAGATGTTCATGGACTATCTTGCTGGCCTTTTCTAGACCCATCATCATTGGCATTCAAAAAGAAAGGGCAACAGAGAAAGCAAATCTGAATCCCTTTCTCTTTTCAGACTCAGGGAGAATAGTTTTCTGTTTAAGTGGCCCACAGCCCCTTGGTCCACCCACACTTTAGGTATTTTGTATCTGTGAAGAGCAAAAGTCACCATCAAAATCCATGTACCTCTTTGCCATCAGTCCCTGCTAGGCAGAAATATTCTCCTGCTCCTTGGGGTTTTATGTCTTATTCAGCTAGAAGAGAGACATTTGGCTTTTGGTCTTCCCTTCCAAGAAGAAAAGAACTTTGGAGGGAAGCATAGGGTGTGAGTCTGGACTGCAGCTGCCAGGCCAAAAGTTGAAGGAGGCATGAAAGCAGGTGGGCAAACAGCCAGGAATCTCACCAAGAAGATCCCTTTGGGAGATAGATAAGAAGGAATCAAGTGGTTAAGGAAAGAAAGAAAAAAAAAGTGTCACCTGAACCAGACAAAAGAAGTTGGGGCTGAGCATAGGGGAAAGGTCAAGTGCTCATCTCCATTTCATAGCCAAAGAGCCATCATATGTTGGAAAATGCTTCCGTGGTCATGTGGCTGGCATGACTACACGCCGAGGCGTATGGAACGCTGTTACCTTCCCACCAATTTAGTGGTACTGATTTATCTACTGGAATTTTTGCATGCTTTTGAACTGCTAGGTTGGCAGGAGTTGGGGCAAGTAACGGGAACTCATTACTAGGCAGCATTTGGGTCTCGAGCTACTGCTGCTGACCTTCCGGCTGACAAGCCCAGCATCTTAACCACTCAGCCACTGGGCCCCACAAGAGTATGTGGGAAACCCTTTTCCACATCCCATCAACAACTGCCAGTCTTGTAAGTCAACAAGGCAAGGACTTTGGGGAATAAAAGAGGTCCTGGAGTGCTTTTAATATTCTCTCTGTGTGCATATCCAAAGGTGCACTTTAATCTGTCCTGTTGGTGTCTTCTGTAGATAGACATGTCTTTAATTTTATTTATTTATTTATTTATTTGAAATGTGATGCCTATACATTCCCGATTGATGCACCCCATCTTCTGTCTTTACTGATATTTGGATCAAAACCTCTGTGTCCTTTGCTGTTCTTCAGATGAAATATAGTGTCCCAATCTCTGTAATCATGCCAAAATATGGTGTTTAAAAGGAATGTCAAGAGGAAAAGAAATCTCTCTTAAATACTTTGCATTTTATTAAATGCAATAACATATAGGAGAACACACTACAGCACAAGATACATCACTTTCATCTGCATGAAAGTTAGAGAGATCAGATTAATGCTGTCATTAAAGGACTCAGCTATTTGAAAATAATATAAACTTCCAAAGAAAAAGTATGGTTTACCAATAGAAGAGAATATTTGTAGCTTAGAGTTGAACTGTGGAGTCCTTAGAGCCCTCTGAGTTTGTTTGTTTTTCTGCAGATGTTTCACTACCAAACTAGTGATATCAGTGCTAGTAGCTCTCCTTTCTAGCACTGATGATGTTACCTAGTTTGGTGATGAAATGTCTGCAGAAAAACAATCAAGCTCAGAGAACACCTAGGACTCCATAATTCAATCCGGAGCTACAAATATTATTTTCTTCCCTGTTACTCCACCAGCCACTTCCAATACAGTCCATTCTCATCAAGACCCCAACCAGTAGAGGCAAGTTTTAATGTCCTTCTGGAAGGCCAAAAGGGTGAGGACAGACTCACCTCAGGCAGCAAGTTATTCCAAAGAGTGGGGGCCACAGCAGAAAAGGTCTCCTTCTGGACCCTGCCAGCTCTTTGACCAATGAAGCACGCAACATTTACAGTACACAATATAATAAGCTTGGTTAGTTTTCAACGCAGAAACGGTGTTTCTTTGTGGTTAAGCCTGAAATCCCAAACCAGTGTGTTTGATTGGTGGATATTGTGTGAACCCTAAAAATGGGTTAATTCCATAAGCATGTTGAACAGATTCCATAAAGAGTCTCTCTGCACCTTTTCAACCAAAATCAGCAATAACATTAGTCCAGTGTTGGTTCTCACAGCTTAAATGTGTATTTCCTGTCATTCGTATTTTAATCAACACATAGTTATTTTAGGCTCAAGCTGGATTAATCTAATTCACACATATTAAATCCATTCATGTCACCCAATTTTCTTCAACACCTCCAACAGCAGCAGCCAGGAAACGACTACAAATACCCAACTATAAAAAGTGACTCTCACAAGCACTCTTTTCCAAAGGCCGACCACATTCTTCATGAAGTACTCTGAAGGAAAACAAATTCATTTAAAAACTTGCCCACACCATCAGGCAGTAGAAATAAAAAGATGGTAGAGAAACAATGCCTACGAAAAACTCTTTTTTTTCCAAGGAGGTCATTAGTACGAATAGCTCAAAGAAGCTTTTTGCCGTCTGCCGTCATAAGATCAATGCAGAGCTTCCAGTTTTGAAGCCGGCACTGAAAGCAGACACATGCAGCGGTAACGTCTCGCTCCGCTGAGATGCATTTTCCCAGTCCATGGAGGAATTCTCGGGAGCTGCCGATTTTTTGATTAAAAAAAATATCCACAGTATCAAAACTTCCTGCATTGATTTTGGGTGTTTTTTTTTAGCAATCTGATTGACTTAATTTTCATGGCTAACTGTCGGCCATCATCCAGCTCTGAGATTCCATTCAAAGCAGTAGCTTGAATCTAAATATTTATCATGATCTCCCAGTAGATTTTACTCTGGATTTAGCAATAGCATATACTGCTCATGAAGTGAAGACCACCATTCTGCCATAGCTTGAATTTTCTTCCAAATGCCACTACACTCTGTGTTCCTTTGCTGAAAACGTTTTCCAGAATAATTCATTAATATGCCAGAGGGTCTCCATATTCACAAATCATACAAACACACACACAAACATAATGCATACACATATATATCTATATCTCTATATATCTATATCTATCTATCTATATATATACATATATAGATACATATAGATATAGATATATTTGTATCAGCTGGGAGCAACAAACTTGACAGGACATCAAAAAACCTGATACATCGCAAATATATTACATGTCTACAATGTTTACTGCTGTTACCAAGAGCTGATTGAAAGGATTTTGGATATGGACTATCAGAAAATTCCCAAACTGTTTTGGGGGAAATCCAAAGCGTTCTTTATGGCAAATCTAGCACACCGAAAATTCACTTCCACTGAGTTCTATGGACCTCGACGTCCAAGATGGGTTGAGATGCCTCAACGTCCTTCCCCTTCCTGCTCTTGTGACCGAAACATCTGAAAAGCAACTCAACTATCTCTTTAGCCCGTTCAGCGAACAGATGCTCGTGGGTGAAACCGGCAGCGATCAAACCGAACATCAGAACTCGGCCAATTCTCATTGCTGGATTCGGCAAGGCAAGGCAAGATCTGTCTCTCGCGGGCATAAGCAACTCCAACGTCACCAAGCAGAACACCCAACCCGTAAGACTTACGTAAGTTATTTGCGGGTGGCCTTGCTTCCATGTTCTCGTAATGCTGCATATGAACCACAATATTGAGATCGGTTTCCATATGATCCGTCGTGCAGGGAGCTTCTGGTCGCATCACATCAGCCAGAGCTCTGGAGAGTTGAGAAAAGTGAAGAGAATTAAGTTCCCACATCTCACCAGTCTATTCAATGCATATACAATGCATACATGCATACACACCTGGGCATAGAAAGCCACAGGACACTCTTTTCCCCATCAGAAACAGAATGGAGAGGCTCTCTGAATTTTTCCAGGAAAAAATGGTCCCACCCCGTGTGGTGACGGGAGCAGCTTGCCTGCCTGCAAAAAGCTCAACAGGAATTTTTCTCTTTTGAAGTTTTCATTTGGGAACCGAAGGACGTGCAGTCAAGCAGAAAAACCTCAATCCATCACAGGTTGTACCATGAAAGAGATGACAACCCTCAGCAACCTTGTAGCTGAAGAAGGGAACAAACACTGCATCCTACCCTGTGAAAAACCATCAGATATTTTCTCCTCCTCTAAAACAGCTACCAAAAGTAAATCTTGTAGCATGAGATTGAAAGAGAGGTAGGACTGGGGGGGGAGCAGGTTTCTCCCTCCTTGACGTTTGCTGTGATGCCGGCGAGGGAATTAGATTTTTCGCAGTTCTTTACAGCAAATCGCTCCCTATAACAGCAAATTTGGGGCTTTCTTGCTGACAGCATTGACATTCCTCCATTCCAGAAATGAACTCCTGGAGGAAGAAGAGGAATGAAACAGGTTGCTCTGAAAGAATACAGGTTCCTCCGGCTTTCCTAAAGGATGAGAAAGTACCCACACACTCACAACAAAATATAGCAAGTTTTCCCATCAAAAAAAAAAAAAACACTCCAGGGAGAACTTGGCAGGTGCGCTCATCTTCCAAAATGGAAAGGTTGAAAAATCATGCATGGAGTGGGCAGTAGCTAGGCTCTAAGCAGCATCAGGCAGAGCAGGGTATCTCCGTAAACTTCCCACAATGCCCCTCCGCAGGTGCGTCATGGGATATTAAAAGGGAAGCCCACCTCCCACGTTGCTAGTTCCTCTTCTGCTCCCAGGCTGTGCTCCAAAAGTGGAGACATCTCGGACTAAAATTAAGTCAGCTCAAAACCTCGACATGAAAAGTGTCAGTTGTTGATGTTTGAGAGGACGATGCAAGTGGAGATACCTGCTTGCAACGTAAAAACGTTCAGAGGTATAACGAAGCAGAAACGCACCAAATTAAATCTCAGGATAAAACACAGCAGCTGTCTGCCAGCACCCAGACTCTCGCAAAGCTGTGATTGGGAAAAGGAAAGACCCCACAAGGCAGAAGGCTCTGCTCCTACTTGCCACATGTGTCGTAGCATGGGGTGCTTCTGAGTTCTCATTGACCGTGTCAGAAGTACAACTCCCGTGTAGCCCATTCTCTCAGTTTCACTGGACTCCGACTCCCATCAGCCCTCATGCAATGGGAATTGTAGTCAAACTCACGCCGAGGCAGGGGAAATATTTTTACTAGTGTTCCTGTTAATGAGGTATGGCATGGGTCTCTTTTACTGTCTTTTCCTGTTTTTTTTTACATCTATGTGTAACTCCCGAAGAACCCTTCTGATCCAAAAACTATCATAAAATATTTCCAATAAGAACATTTCATACGCTTGAAGTGTTTGAAAAGCAGCAACCTATAAGGATATACACATTCTCAAAGAAGCAGCCTCAGAAGGGCCTTTCTTATTCCATCCATCCATTTAACAAATTTCCAAGGTCACCTAGGCACAAGCGGTTAAGACGCTGGGCTTGTCGGCAGGAAGGTCGGCAGCATGGCGGTTCGTGACCCAGGTCCCGCCACGTCATGGGGTGAGCTCCCATTATGCACCCCAGCTCCTGCCAACCTAGCAGTTCGAAAGCATACAAATGCAAGTAGTAGATAAAGAGGTTACCAACTTCGGTGGGGAAGATAACAGCATCCCTGGTTCCTCGGCGTATAGTCATGCCAGTCACATGACCACAGAAGCATCTTCGGACATGCTGGCTCCCTTGGCTGTGAATCGGAGTCGGCCACGACTGGCAGGAGAAACCTTTACCTTTTACAAGGTCACCTAGCATGCTGACATAGAGGGGAGATGAAATTTAAGCTCATTGATTCATGGCTGGGTCTTTTGAGTCTTGTGGTCAATTGTACTGTCTGGCTTGCTTGCTTGCTTGCTTATTTGTTTGTTTGTTTGTATCCCATCTTTATTATTTTTACAAATAACTCAAGGCAGCAAACATCTTCCTCCTCCTGTTTTTCCGCGTAACAACACCTCTGTGAGGTGGGTTGGGCTAAGAGAGAGTGACTGGCCTAAAGTCACCCAGCTGGCTTTCATGGCTAAGTTGGAACTAGAACTCACAACCTCCCAGTTTCCAGCTTGTTGCCTGAACCACTAGACCAAACTAGCTCTCTCACTTATCCCTTATCACTCACTTCTTCTGTTCCATGGCTGGAAGGTTTAGTGATCCTCTACACCCACCGAATTCTGAAGTATAGCCAATGTCTCCCATCTTACTCTGGGGAGAAGTTAACCATTCAATCAAAGTAGAGTTTAGAATGGATATGTCCTTGATACTTTAGTAGTTTGCATAAAATCTGCCCAATGTTACAGGGAGAAGGAAGAGCTGCTACCGGGGGAACAGTGAGATAAGTGGGGTTTGAGCCCAGGCTGAGAAACTAACTAAAGAAAACATCACGGACAACACTCCCCCAGTTCACTCAAAGAGGGATGGGGAAATCACGTTCAGACTTGCAAGATTCTGCTTCCAGGGCAGTTCCAATAGAAGTAGTTTTGATCTAGATGACATTGGATTCTTAGTCTGGTCTACCTTGTAGGGTTGACAAGGGAAAAAGAAAAGTCAATACCAGATTGTACCGTCAGAGGAGACATGAACCCCTTCTTTTCCCTTCTTGACTGTGGGCAAATCAACAGGAATGGGCAGTGTCTACATGAATTAAATTGAATTGAGACATAAAACTTGCCCACTGTCAAGAATGGCTGAGTATTAAGGATTCTTTAATGTACTGGATATAATTTTTATTATATAATTTCGTATACTGGAGATTCAGAACCTTTAAGAAAACAGGAAAAGGACAAGCTTGCCTGATCCAAGAAGAAAAAGAATAGAGAAAAAAAAAATCCTAAGGGTTTCTCAGAAAAAGTTTAGGATCTGAAAATATTGAAGAAGCAGTAACATATCAAGAGAGCTGTAACATTGGCCTACATAATAGAGGGGGGGGGGAGTCACAGAACTGGCCCAAAGAGGTGAGGAGTTAAGCTCCTAAGAGGGAAGTCTTACACCTGCCTACAAAAAAGCAGTCAATTACACCAGATTTTTGGATATATGAAAAAAAAAGTTGACAAAGCTAGTTATAAATAGGTTTAAATACTGGAGACAGCAACCTGTTTAGTAGGAGAACATGAAGTGCAAGAAATAGCAAAATCTTATTTTCAAATGGGATAAAAATAAGTGAAGAACCCCCTTTAGGAGAGGAAATATCTGCAAAGTTACGGTATTTAAAAGCTGGGCAGGGACATCAAGTATATCCAGCTGCATTCAGCAAGATTACTATATGCCCCAAAATTGAAAGTTTTGACCCCACGCGCAACGGAGGAATGGCTGGTAAAGATGATGGAATTGATTTCCTTGATTAGAGAAGAGATAACATCTATATCTCTGGCTGATTTGCGATCCCATATTTTGTTTTTCGTGAAACAGAAGAGGAGGGGGGGAAAGCGCACCTACGATTTGTGATTTCGATTCTCAGAAAAATAAATAAATAATGGGGGAAAGTGAGTTTTTTGGCAATCGTAGGAAGAGATAACTTTGCCAGCAGACTTAGACTGTCTGCAAAGAAAATCGGGTGCTGCTGCTGCTTTCTATTTATTTTTCTCTTTTCTTTCTGCACTTTTGTCTTTCGTTTCTTTTCTTTCTTGGTTTTCTTCACTCTGTATTAGTTTCTGTGAGTTTTGATGTTCTCTTTAAAAATTGTAATAAAATTTTTAAATCGATCTATCTATCTATCTATCTATCTATCTATCTATCTATCTATCTATCTATCTATCTATATCTATCTATCTATCTATCTATCTATCTATCCATCCATCTATCTATCTATCTAAAACATCCAGAGATGAGACAGACAAAGCAAGATGTCCAATGATGTTGCGCCACAACTCCAGGAGTCCTTTATTAGGCTTGGTAGGCTAAGCGTAAATAAGAATTATATGTTTAAAAATAGTTCAGCATCTACCTTGAAACTTCTCAGCAGTTTTCCTCCCTTACAAAAGAAGTTTCTGTTTTACTGGCTTGTCCTCAGGTTGGCTGAGAGTTTCTCATTCCTCCTGGCTATCATTTCCAAGCTAACTTTATAACTGAAGTGATTTTTTGGTGATGCATCCTTTCCTTAACTTGAAGCCTCCTTACCTGTCTAATTTCCCAGTTTGGAAAAAATCCTTCGGGATCTTGGAATTTAACAGATGCCAAGAAAGTTCCAACAATGATTATACAATGAGAGGCAGGGCACATACACATATACACACCGTTGGCTGCCTTATCCTTAAATAAGCACAGGAACTCATACCCTACCCAGATTTTTCTACCCAAAAATTATCTTTCTCTTTGAAAGGATTTTCCAAAGCAAACTTACAAAGAAGACTTGTTGGGTGAAAAAAGCAAGGGAATTTTTCTGAGCAGCACTATCCAAAATATTGGGAGATCATTTACCCTAACCTAGCAAATGCAATGCCATCTTCTTTCAAACCCATGTTTCCTCCTCCAATAATATGAAGCACGAAGGGTGTGGATGAAAGCATTAAATAGCCTGGAGCACATTGTGAATGCATCATCTCACCAACGTTCATAAGAGAGGGCAGGCAGCAGAAAGTCAAGAAACCTCTGGACAGGTTATGTTTTAGAAACATAGGTTAGTCCCTATGACTGTGAGATTAAATTTGAACAGGCAGTGCTTACACTAATAAATACATCCTTGGCATTCTATGTTTAATTGTTGCTTTAAAATGCAACCTATCCAGAATGCATTTGTTATGGGAAAGGTCTTAAGAAGCCCATAAGAGCCAGGGGTCTCCCTGCTGTTGACTTCCATTTCTTATAAGATCTATTTGCTGAACAAACAAGTAACTCAATCAATATGACTGCAACTTAAGATTCCTAGAACTGGGAATTTCTACTTGTGCCCCTCCCAAACCATAGGGAAATGAGCAGCTAAACAGAAAGGGAAGCTGAGCTAAATAGATGTCAGAAAAAGCTGGCAGTGTTCATGGCATGAATTATAGCTGAACTCCTCCAGTTTTCTCTGCCTTTTTGGATGGGAAAGCCTTCTGAATCCTCAGCTGGCAGTTCTCCCATGTTGGTGGAGCTATTCCCACATGGCCAATGAGTAACCAAATTCTTCCATCAGTGAAATGTTTTGAGTGTATCACATTTTTTTCCTTAGGATGTGTTTTGAATCATGCTTTAAAGCAGAAATGGGCAATCATTAGACTTGTAAAATCCATGTTGGGTTCACATTCTAAGTCAAGAGAATTGGCTCAACCATGGTTTATGAATCAACTACAACAGAGTTGTAGGTCCCAAGCTAAGCCACAAGGAAGCAACCTATATTTTGGCTTAGTATGATGTTGGATTCTTGGTAATCTCTAAACTTGTTTTTCTTCTTGCAGATGTTTCATTACCAGGGTTTGTAACAAAATGTCTTCAAGAAGGAAAGCCAGTCCAGAGAACATTAAAAGCCCAACAATATAGATCACCAACCTACATATTTATTCTCATTAGTGCAATGTATTAGCCCAACTTTTAAATTGGGACTCAGAGTACTTATCTTGAAGTACAGATTATGTCTGGGAGAAAAGTTAAGGAGGAATATAAGTCTGGGAAGATAGCCAATTTAGGCACAAGAGAAAAGCACCAGAACAAAGCTTACAAACAAACACACCAAAATCCTCTCTGACTTTTTCACTCCAGCAATCCAGCCCAGAGCTTTATTTTTTAAATTGATTCTTGCAATTGTTAGGCCTTTTGGAGTAAGACATTTTTGCTGAACATTTGCAAATCATGAGAGGTCTATTGGTGAACTGAAGGTCCCCTTGCCTTCTCTCATTGGTCTGGTTTACTCTGTACACTAAACTTTATTCCACCAGTTGCTGTGTTCACACAAAATGTTATGCCTATAATGTTATACCTTATTATGAGCTGCTCTCACCCAACCTGCTAAGCCACAAACAGTTGTCATCCTCATTTAGCCTTTCAAAGACAGAATGGGGTCATCTATTTTGCTTCTTGAAATGCTCATCTTCTGTACCTTCCATTCCATCTTCAACATCCCATTTCACAAGTACTTTGTTCCCTTTCCTCTCTTTTTTCATTCACAGTACATCTGTCTAACATTCATTATATG
>JANHZU010001873.1:142286-152587 GCA_032468055.1 Acrochordus granulatus
GGGCAGTGGGGTGGGGGGACTTACGCAGTTGGGGAGGTTGGGGGTGGGCGATCAAAAGATCCACGCGAGACGGAGGAGGGGGGAAGAAAGGAGGGAGGTTAGAGACAGAACGAAATGTTTTTTTGCAGAGGAAAAGCGGGTGGGGGGAGGAGAAAAAGAGTGAAGTCCCTTCTGTCTTACTTCTCCCTTCAATGTCCCCACTCCGCCTCCACCGCCGGTGCCACCAACACCGCCCCTCTCTCTCACACACACACACCCCGCCGCCAGAGCGCTGGCCAAGTTCTCCAGCAGGGAAAACTCTTGCTAGGAGACGCGCCCCCCCCTCCCTGCCAGGAGGAGGGGCGGAGACTTGGGCTGCTGCAGCTTCGCTAAAAAAGACCTGCATGGGAGTCGGGAGCAGAGCGTGGGTCTCTTCTTCAGCTTCCCCCTCCAACTAATGCGCAGGCAGACACACACAGACACAGAGAAAGAGAAACACACACACACACACTTGTGCGTGAACATGCCTTGCTGAAGGAGAAGGAAAGGAGCAAGAGGCAGAAGTAATCTGATGGGGGGCACCTCTTGTCTCTTTCCAAGTGACTTTCTTTCATCTCTAAACCTTCCTCCAAGGTTCTGTAGAAGGGGCAGCAGTGGTGGCCATGGTAGCAGGTGGTGTGTGTGAGAGAGAGAGAGAGAGAGAGTTGAGGAGTGGTGGTGAATCAATGTCACAAACAAAGAAGAAAATGCAGGAATGGGATAGTGATCATTAAATCTGGGGAAGGCCAGAATTCAAACCTTCACTTGGTCATGAAATGACCACAGGCCAGTCAAATACAGTATTCAGACCACATGCTTAACCAGATAAAAAAGCAAAACAAAGTTTGATAGGGGTTAACTTGGGTTAGCTTTTTTCTGACCTGACAGGCGAATACTTCCCATTGGCTTCATGTATGGCTTAGTGTAATGTGCACAGCCAGAAATGGGTTTGTTCTGAATCCAGAAAAAAAAAAGCACTTTGGGTACATGCAGCATTTCTGTCTAACAAATTTCATAGTATTACTGTGTGGCTAAAAGGGACAGGGGAGAGAATATATCTATGTTCACACACTTTAAATTCAGGTTTTTAAATCATCCTTCTTATGTTTACAGCCAAACAAATGATTTCATGTATTGGCCACACCATTATTTGGTTAAATACCAGGCTTGACTATTAATGATTATTAATGGTTAATTACCAGGTTCCCAAAACATACCAAATCATAAGCTAACCAATCCATTTTAGCTTGATCTACTATAGTTTGCAACTGGATTTGTATGTAATCCTGCATATCTTGGAGTAAAGACTGAATACAAAGGAAATTATAATAAATGCTTATGCATTAATTTAAGATATCCACTCCTGACTTGTCATCTTCTAGCTCAATACTTCTCATCCTTGTCAACTTTAATGCATATGGACTTCAACATCCAGAATTGTCCAGCAGCATGCTTCCCATAATCTGTTGAAAATACCTGGTTGTAGGGATTGGTCTGCTTTTCTAAAAAGGGGACTTTCTAGTATGTGAACTACAATACCCAGAATTCCGCAGACAGTATGACTGTTACTGAACAGTTGCGAGGTTGAAGTCTGTATCTCTGGAAGTTGTTGAGGCTGAACAAAGGTGATTCCAGGCAATAGAGTGAGTTAACTTGCTAAGTTAACTTTGGGCTGATGTTGAACAAGCAGGAGAAAAGAATAAAATAATATAATTGTTATTATTCACTCGATTGGCAAGCTGTATATCTACCCAGAAGGTACTTCCTGGCAACAGCGACTTTCAGTAAATTGCTCTCAGCACCCAAACCAAATCATTTGTCATAGCCAAACTCAACAGGTGTAGTTAGGAATTTCCTTTGTTCCTTTGTTCCTTCCTTCCTTTCTGGAAAAAGGAGGAGTGTATTCATAATTATCTACAATGAATTGTGTAGACCGTCTCAATTTAATTGAACTTCAGGTGACTTACAGTATATATAAAACAATATATCAATATAATACAACTTAGTCTTACATCAATAGTTCTGGAATCAATCCAAAAGTCCTTTGGGAAAAACAGATGTTTACAACTTTCTGGAAGGCCACAAAAAAAGGGGAGTGCATTGGCATCTTGGAAAGGATCCCCTACAGAGAACAGCCACCACCAGGACCCTTCCAATCACATCTCCTGATTGAGTGAGGGTCTGAGCAGCTATTCTCTGACTTCCAAGTGGGGGCAGGAAAAAATTATTCAGAAAAGGTGATCTGTTGGACCACTTTTAGAAATGAGAAGCCAATCAATCAATCACAGTCCTCATACAATCTTCTCTGATCTGTGTCTTCCAAACAAATTGTGTTTAGCAGAGTCAGTACCACAAACAATTTGGAATACACACTGAGGTCTGAAAGCAGGATTTCAAAAGTTGAAAGCCACTCCCTGCATGAAGAAATCCCCTTTTGCTGGCTCCTTTTTTAAATAGTCCACATTCTCTTCATCCACTTTGATAAATTAGGATGTAGCTTTGTATCCTCATGACAAGTTCTGCCCCTTTTCCTCTCCCACTTCATGGTTAGCCAACAGAAGATTTTCTCGAGGCACTTAAAACAGAAACAACCAACATTCTTATTTCTTCCAGAGTCTGTGCTTTTCCTTTTTTTGGTCAGGCTTTAGAACTTCCCTTTTGCAAACTGATACTCTTTATTTTTCCACCCCTAAAAAAAAAAACTTGAAAAAAGATGCAGTGCTGAGAATGAATAGAGATGGTTTATGCTTTCCCTGCTGTGATTTGGGAACTGCAGACTCACAAGACTGCAAAAATTGATCTGTAAAGGCTAAGCATGGAATGACTTGCTGATAAGGTAAGTATAGAAGAGAATGTTTGTAGCTCAGGGTGAACTGAGTCTTGGTGCTCTCTGAGCTTAGTTGTTTGCTTGCAGACATTTCATGACCCAACTAGGTAACATCTTCAGTGCTAGGTCATCAGGTAACATCATCAGCCCTAGCACTGATGATGTTACCTAGTTGGGCTACGAAATGCCTGCAAGAAAACAACTAAGCTCAGAGAGCACGAGCACCAAGGACCCAAAATGGTAAGATAACCCCTTTGGGTTCCACCACTTCCTTCTACTTAAGGCTGAGTTGACAGAAAAGCATATATCAAAGTCTCCACTGAGATGTGGTTTCATCATCTCACATTTTACGGGAAGATGGATAAAAGTAAAGGCATCCACCATGAACTCTGTGGTGTTATCCTGTTCCTGCAGGCAACCTAAAAGGCATTACTTCTATATTTCAGTGCAGGCAGAAAAGACTGTTGTAGGAAGAAGAATGGGGCAATCAATTAAGGAATAATAATTTTGAACTGAACTGAAAACTGAGTGCCGGGCAATGGGCTACAGATGGAATATTTGTTCTCAAGGGATGCTCTGCGTTCCAACTGCAATCACAATTCTGAAACATCTATACAGTATTTCAATATTGAGTTCACATGCCAGGTTTCAGGGAATTCCTGGGAAATTAATGCCTGTTTCAGGATGAAATCCAAAAACCATCATTCTCTCCCAGGCAATTATTATGAAGAATCAAATCACCTCAGCTGTGATTTTTTTTGAAGGGGACTTTTGAGTGTACAGGTATTCCTCGACTTATGACCATTGGAAGAAGTATTTCCAATGCAAACGAAGCAGTTGTGAGTTGCACAGCTTTTTTTGTCATAGTTAAGCAAATCAGTGCAGTTGTTAAGTGACTCATTAAGCAGATCTGGCTTCCCCCATTAACTTCGCTTTTGGAAACTGGCTGGGAAGGTCGCAAATGGGGATCATGTGAACCCGGGACACTGCAACCATACATGCTGGTTGCCAAGCACCCAAATTTTGATCACGTGACCATGGGGATGCTGCAATGAGGATCAGTTATAAGTCAGTTTTATCAGTGCTGTTATAACTTTGAATGGTTGCTAACTGAATGGTTATTAGTCAAGGACGATCTATAGAAAAATTGAGAGAGCAACTCCTGGAATTTCCTGCCACCTGTTAGATTTACCTTCCACCTTTTTTCTAGGAACTCTAGGCTTACGTACATGAGTATTTTACACAAATTCTCCCAGGGAGAACTAGACCTGAATCTTCCTACTCCAACACCTTCAATACATTGGTTCTTCAGCTGAGAGGGAGCACCTGGCCCAAAGATCCCTAGGACTTTCTGGGGGGATTAGAGCATGTAATGCTCTAATCACTCCTAGTCAGCACATTCACCATCACACAACATTGACTCTACCACCCTACTCTTGGGCTGAGAGGGAGAGATTGGTCCAAAGTCTCCCGAGGAGTTCTATAGATGAGGGGGATTAGAACCTGGGTCTCTCTCTTTCAATCCCTTCACAACTACACCTTACTGGCTCTTCTACATGCTGGAAAACATTAAATTGGAGAAAGCTGGAGAAGAGGGCTACAGCCTGTCAGACCTTGAGAAAGGACAAAAAGAGACTAGATTCAATATCATGCTCTATCAAGACTGCTTAACCACACTTCAATGGACACACTGCAACTGGTTGGCCAAAGATGGGCAGTTACTATCAGCTTGAGGGCCACACAAGGGATTTAGGTGACGTGCTGAGGACCAAACTTCAGAAGTGGGTGGTGCCGGGCCTCATTTAGGAAGAGGATTTCAGGAAAGTTAAAGGGTGAAATAGGTACCTTAAGCCTCTGCAAAGCTTAAGGCACTTATTTTGCATCTTAAAATCCTCCAAATCACATTTCTGTAATGAAAAAAATACTCATTCTGAAACCTTCAGAGAAGATGTCAGGGGGCTCGATATAGCCTGACTTTCTGCACTCCCGTGCAACATTTATAAGCCACAGCTCCTACAATACGTTAAATCAAAATCAAACAAATGACATCATGGTTCAGCACATAGCAATTGAGGAATGAAAAATAACTGAGGCATGCCATCTGCCAGCTATGTCCCTTTATATAGGACAAACAGGACTCAAAACAAGGCCAAGGAAATTTTGGAGGATTTCAACCGCCCAGGCCCACCACGGTGGTTCGCAAAGTAGCTGCTTTAGAAAAAGAGGATTGAACAACACCCTCCAGTTAGAAAGGGTTGAACAAACAGATGCCCTCAGAGAATCAGCAAAGCTCAGGAGTCTTTTTTTAGGCTTAATTTTTTTCTCTTGGAATCGCTGTCGCATTGTTTTTCAATCTAGCAACTTAAGTGTAGACTTCAACTCCCAGAATTCCCCAGCCAGCATGTTAAAGTCGGTTAGGGAATATTGGAAACTGAAGTCTACACTTCTTAAAGCTGGCTGGGAAATTCTGGGAGTTGAAGTCCACACGTGCTAAAGTTGACTGGAAATTCAGGGAGTTGAAGCCTACACTTCTTAAAGCTGCTAAGGTTGAAAAACAGCTTAATGTGATGGCGATTCCAAGGGGGAAAAGATTACAGTTTAATAAAAAGTTTTCGCGCTTTCTTGATTCTTTGAGGACACCTGTTTTCCCCGAACAAAGCAGTGAAGAAATTCAAAGGCCTTTTATTATTAAAATGAACTCTAATATGATATTTTTAAAAAGCAGAATTCTCACATTAAGCCACCGGTGAATAAAACCTTGTGTTCCTGTTTTTTCTTAGAGCCCTGCAAATAAAAGAAAAAGCAAAGGTACAGGAGAAAGCCTGAAGTATTCTGTCCTAATGCACAAAAAACAGATTTTTCTTCCCTCCCCCTCTTCCCTTGTTTAGCATCCAGTCAATCTTCAGAATATCAGTTGAATTAACTCTGAGAGATTTGTTTAGCTGGTCTCCAGGGTGATAACTGGAGTTGCAAACTGCATTCTCGGAAGAAAGACGCAGGGGCCGAAATGTGGAAAGAAAAGAAACGGGAGAACAAAAGCGTGTGACATGTTTTTCTCTCTCTGCTCAGGACCCCTCTGGTCTTTTGAGCGCAAGCTGAGGGTGACCTTCCCAAAAAGAGGGGCTGAGACAAAACAAATGACTACATTTGGTCTGATTGTGTGCACGTTTCACTGAAAAACCTGGCTCCCAATGGTCGTACAGGCAGTCCTCGACTTACAACCATTCATTTAGAAACTGTCCCAAGTTACAATGGCACTGTAAAAATGACTTACAACCAGTTCTCGCATTTGTGACTGTTGCAGCATCCCCATGGTCATGTAATCCAAATGTGAGCACTGGGGAACCGGCATGTATTTATGATGGTTGCAGCATCCTGGGTCACATGATCGCCATTTGCGACCTTCCTAGCCGGCTTCCGACAAGCAAAGTCAACGGGGGAATCTGGATTTGCTTAATAACCGCATGATTCTCTTGACAACTGAGCAACTGTGGCCAAGGGGGTCCTAAAGTTGGGCATGACCCACTGAGCTGCCTTGCTGAGCAATGAACATTCTGGTTCCGATTGTAGTCGTAAGTCGAGGACTACCTGTATTTTTTGTACTCGTGAGGAGCTTGAAGTAAGCCGATTGCTTGGCTCCAGAACCAAGAGCCAGAACAAATCTCTGGTAAAAGCTTGCGTGAAGTCAAAGGGGCGGCCCAAAAGGGGGGTCTTTCTTTGCTTGCTTGCTTCCAGCGAAGTCCTTCTCTCCAACCCGGGAAATGATTTCAGGTCTTAGTGACGTGGAAGACTCGTGTCGTCCCAGAGGATCAGAACTTCCTACGATGGCAAGCCCCTTGGCTGCTGTTGCTGCTTTTCCATATTTTTTTTATCTTGCAACTATTTTAAGGATTTATCGACTTTATAATAGTGAGGGCGTCAAGGAACTTCACCAAATGCGACAATGAACTCGGGTTTCATCAGAGCTGGAATGAACCTGCTGATTGGTTATGCCCAGGGAAGGCTTGAGAGAGATCGGCCCAAAGGTCTTTCTCCGATGATGATAACCGAGACGCAGTCTTGACGGGCTGTACCTGCTACCGAGTGGCCTTGCTGTGGCCCATCACAAGAGAGGCCCAGGGCATGTGAACGGAAAGGGGCGGCAAGATAGCCAGGGTACCACTATAACGCTGCCTAAGGCATGTTCCCAAGTGCTAGATGCTGTCCTTACACTGGTTGGTTCTGGCGATGCAGAGAAGAGCGAGAGCCAAAACCCGAAAAAGTAAAACTGAAGAAGGTAGCTGGAAAGAAAAGGAGAAAGCTTAAAATTAATTTTAATTTAATGCATTTAATTTAAGTCTCTACTGAAAACCAAAGTAGGAGAAGACACAGAAACTAAGCGAAGCATCTAACCTTCATGTGAGTTTTCTTACAGAGAAAGGACAAAAAAATGTCTTGGCAGGTTTTGCCCTCCCAGGACATCTGTTCCCATCATGGCTGTTCAGGAAGACCTCCATAGGATAAAAATAACATCCAGCTAAAATTTAAGATTCGACTTGGGTTTAGGATTAGATTTAGGCTAAGATTTAGGATTAGATTTAGAGGGAAAAAAAATCATTTTCTGAGACCACCAATCAGTTTTATACTTGGGTTTTGTTTTTGTTTTGTTTTTTTGATAAGCATTTTCCAGCATTTTTATTTATTTTTTCTAAATTTGTATTGTGCTTCCCATTAAATGCCTCCTTTATCCGCATAGTCTGATATTAAAGGCAATGAATATATTGTTTAAAACCAACCCTGTGACTTGGAAACCATGGTTTATATTCTCCCTGTCCCGCTCAAGTGTTCATGCAGGTGCTGAATTTAACTCAAATTATGAGATTATTCTTTGGTTCAGTCATCTATTTAAAACTGAAGGTTTTAAATCAAAGGAAGAAACTTACATATTCTGATGTTGTAATTTGCTGAAGAAGGAGAAAGAATATTGTCCAAGGACAAATAAAGTGAACATTTGGCAGGGAATATTTCTCTCTCCAAGTGCTCAAAATTATGTTCCTAATTCCCATATTTTGTTACACAGTGAGGGTTGAGTCTGAATAATGAATCTGCAGTTCACCATCAAAAGTATGGAGGGAATATTTTAAATGTTTAATTATTCAAATGAAGGAATTAACGTACCACTCTCCCCTTTGCAGTTCTGCAAGTGATCTCAGACTCCTACTGAGTAATACGGGAGGGAAAGATGATAAAGATGTAAGCAATGAGCAATTTTGGAGCAAGAGAAAATAAGAGCACCCTAATTACTTCAAAATAAAGATATGTTTGACTTCTGGAGAGTCCATCTTTCTTCTGTGGAGATCCCAAAGGTGGTCTAAGCAGATAGAAAGACCGGTTGACGGGTCTTGGTTTGGAAGTAGATCCATCTTCTCAGGAGAAAAGGACAACTGGAGATGGTGGGGGCAATTGGGTGGGGTACGGTGGCCTAGTGGTTAAGACGCTGGGCTCGGCAGCCAGAAGGTCGGCAGCCCAAGGCGCCGCGTAATGGGGTGAGCTCCCATTATTTGACCCAACTCCTACCAACATAGCAGTTTGAAAGCTTGTAAAGATGCAAGTTGGTAAACAGGAAAGTTTGTGGAAGGTGATAGCGGTCTGTGCACCTTGGCATGTAGGACAACGTTGGCTCTTCGGTTATAAAACGGAGGTGAGCACCACCCCCTAGAGTCAGACACAACCGAAAGGGGAAACCTTTATCTTAGGGAGCAATCTAGAGAGCTATCAACCATGGCAGCAAATAGCATGGGTAGATTTTTTGATAAATGACTATTGAATGAATATTGAACTCTGGCGGATGAATATTATTGTAAGGGTGCCCATCCTGTCAGCCAGTTTGTGAAAACACCCACAGCCTCCTTCAAAATCCCAGAGATGCCCACTGACCCTTGAAGTTGAAGACCCCTACTCTAGGCAATATAAATTTGATCAGACACACCCTTGGTACATCTTTTAAATAACCCTGTTGGGGAAATACCCACTGTAGATATTAAGGAAATGATGAACCTTTGTCGTCTATTGGAATTTATAATTCGACAATGTTATTTTTAATGGGTATATAATTTAATATTCATTGAGATTCTCCACCCCCTCACAATTTGATGTTAATTTACCTACACCAGGAATCTAGCCAGCTACCTATGATTCCAATTAAAATATTGACTTTCTTCCTTTCTTCTTTTTGATCTTGAAATAGTAGTGATGTTCTGACTTAGTTGGTGACCAGAAATGGGGATTAAAAGTTCCAGTAAGTACAATGATCTAGTACTAAATGGACAGGGAGCCAAGACTTTTCTTCACTCCGATATCTTTGGGACAGCTGGTGGTCACCCTGAATGACTTGTAAGGTGAACCTCACCTGCTGTTTGTGCACTAGAGAAATCAGTGATGAGCCAGCTTTTCAAACACAAAGTAAGTGAAAGAAATCAAATGTTTGCCTCACCAAAGGGAAATCCAATTAAACTGAAAATTGGATTGCAAGTGCTTGTTTAATTTAGAAATGCATTTTGAGATGAAATATTGGCAGAGGAAGAAGACAGCAAATTATCCAGTGGGATCAATTATACAAGGTGGGAATATAGGGAATTTAATGGTTTTCTTAGGTAGGGATTTCTTTCTTTTGAGCTGATGGAGAAGTCTGCCAGTGTTCTGCAAGGGCCTGGTTGAAATAATCTTATTAAAAAGCGATGAACCCAACTTATCACTGGGCATCTAGTAGACTGCTGGGACAAAGGACCCCTCCGTGTCTTTGCTAAACAACTCAGGCATTTCATTCATCTGAGAGGCCAAACAGGAGACAAGTATAAGGTGAACTGAACTGCCAGTGATCATCAGAAGTATCAGGCTCCAAAAAACCAAGAGATATGTTGAGTCTCTTCTAAGCAGTTTCCTTTATTGTTTCTCACCTATAAACACAAATCTTGCCAAACCTCAGCACTACTTGCACCATAAAACATATACTCTGGGAACTCTTAGGGAGGAGCTATCTTCACCCTCTTTTCCCACCTACACTATCTAAACTTTGCTGTCATTTGCTCCTCTGGAATGCACTGCCTCCCTCCTGGAAATTGGACAACAGTCCATCACAAATAGGCTACTGATAGATAACTGTTTTTCTGGTGTTCAAAGTGTGGAAGACCAGCAATGTCTTCACTCCTATTTGGCTCCATGACTCTGACAAGTGCGGAAGCCAACTCAGGGTAAAGGAATTCCTTCCTATTTCCTGTTGGAATCTGATGGTTAAAACTAAGGGTTGTCACAACTACTGTCACTGATGGTATCACAAAATAGTTGATGTCATGAAGATTTGGAGCAGTTTTATGAACATATTTCATACCTTGAACCCCCAGCTAGAATGTAGCTCAGGTACGCACATAATCCTAAACTTGCTTCCCACACTAGGTCCAAAAACATAAGCTATATTTTA
>JANHZU010001873.1:158378-183608 GCA_032468055.1 Acrochordus granulatus
GCTTCTCCATCTTTGGCTGCAAAGAATATAATCAATCTGATTTCAGTGTTGACCATCTGGTAATGTCCATGTGTAGAGTCACCCCTTGGGTTGTTGGAAAAGTGTATTTGTTATGATCAGCTTATTCTCTTGACAAAATTCCATTTGCCTTTGTCCTGCTTCGTTTTGTACTCCAAGGCCAAATTTGCCTGTAATTCCTGTTTACTTTTGGCTTCCCACTGTAGTATTCCAATCCCCTATGATGAAAAGGACATCTTTTTTTGGTATAAGTTCTAGACGGTGTTGTAGGTCTTCATAGAACCGGTCAACTTCAGCCTCTTTAGCATCACTGGTTGATAGGCTTGGATTACTGTGATGTTGAAGGGTTTGCCTTGGATTCGAACCAAGATAATTCTGTCATTTTTGGAGATTGCATCCCAGTACTGCTTTTCCCACTCTTTGACTATGATGGCTACTTCATTTCTTCTCAGGGATTCTTGTCCACAGTAGTAGATCTAGTGGTCATCTGATTTAAATTCATCCATTCCTGTCCATTTTAGTTCACTGATTCCCAAGATGTCGACATTCAATCTTGCCATCTCATATTTCATCACATCATAGATCTTCTGTTCTAGGTTCCTTTGCAATATTGTTCTTTACAGCACTGGATCTCCCTTTCAGCTCCAGACATGTCTACAGCTGAGCATCCATTCAGCTTTGGCCCAGCTATTTCACTCTTTTTGGAGCTACTTTTAATTCCTTCTAATGCGAGAGGCTCATCTTCTGGCATCCTATCTTCTAGTCTTTTGTTGCTGTCCATGGGGTTTTCTTGGCAAGGATGCTGGAGTGTGTTGCCATTTTCTTCTCCAGTGGAGTCCTCTAGCCCATTTTTCTCTAGATGTCTAGGAAACTCAACAATATCTAGCACAGTCCTTGTTAACCCGGGCGACGACTGAGCCGGTATGGATTTCTGTAATTTACTTCTCATATTTTTTATGGGTGGGAGACACTTTTTGTCTGGTTCCTCTGATGAGATCTGTCCAGTATGGTTGAACCTCTGGCATAGTTCACATCTTCTTCAGAGCATGCAAGCCTTCCAACCACAGCAAGGTGGTGCCTCACTGGGGGAAGGACCCATGCCATAAAGGGCTTTTAAAAGTTAGAACTAACACCTTGAGTTGCACCTCGAAGCAAACCAGCAACCAATGCAGCTGTTTGTCACATGATCCATTGAAGTTGTAGCTTCTGAATGTTCTTCAAGGGTAGCCCCATGTAGAGCACATTGCAGTAGTCCAGATGTGAGATGACTAGAGCACAGGGACTCCTGATCCAGGAACTGGCACAACTGGTGCACAATCTGTAATTGCACAAAACCTCTCCAATCTGTGACTGTCATGTGAATTATGAGTCCAGGAGAACTCCCAAGTTGTGTGCACCAGGTCTGTTTGGGGCATCCTATCCCATACAGAGTTAAAGAAGTTAAAGTCCTGGTTCCTGAAGTCCCAAGCACCCAAAGCCACTCTGTCTTGCCAGGGTTCAAGCAAAGCCTGCTGGCTGCTTTCCAGACCTTCACAGCCTCCATGCACCAAGAGATGGCAGTGATCATGTGGATCACTGGGAATGAAGATGTACATTTAAGTATCATCAGCATACTGATAATTTAAGTATCATCAGTAATACATAATCTGTTCTCATAGTGATCAATGATCTCACTTAGCAGCTTCACATAGATGAAGAAATAGGAATGGAGAGTGTACCAAGCCATGTGACACAGTTCAAAAGAGCAGCCATGAACTGGACCTCTCATTCCCTATTACACTGACTGGGACCAGCTTTGGAGAAAGGAGCCAAACCAGTGCAAGGCTATGCTGCCCAGTTCCAACCTCTGAAGTAAGCCTACAAGGATATCATGATTGGTGGTATTGAGGGCCACTAAGAGGTCAAGGAGAGCAAGGATGGATACAATACTCATATCCTGCTTTTGCCAGAAATCATTTACCAGTGCAACCAGTGCTGTCTCTGTCCCATAGCTGGGCCTTGAATCCAGACTGAAATGAATCCAGGTCATCTATTTCCACCAGGACCCTCTGAAGCTGCCAGGCAACCACCTTTTCTACCACCTTCCCTAAAGGGAATGTTAGAAACTGGATGAAAAGTCCAGGCAGGTGGGATCCAGTGAAGGTTTTTTAAGAAGTGGGTGTTCAAGAGCCTTAAAAGTTCCCAGGAACATCCCCCTCTTGCAGTGAGGTATTTATCACTGGTTAGATCCACCTGGAGGTCACCATCCTAGAAGCTTTCACCAGCCAAAAGGGACCAGGATCCAATTGGCAGATGATTGCACAGATAGCATTGAGGACCCTGTTCACTTCATCAGGACCAACAGGATCAAAATGTTCCCAGATAATTTTTTTGCAAATATGAGGCTTGTTACCAATTATTAAAGAGGCACAAAAACACATTCAGGAGGCTAATGGTTTTAGATGTATTTATTACATAGAAATAGCATCAGTTGAAGGAACTGTGTTTAAGGAACTGCTATGCAAGACTAAGTACTGTATAAATTAAGTGATGGCATTTATTATTCTTTGATTGAATAACCTCTCTCAAACTGATTGTTCTTTCAATCCTAAGTTCTTTTGTAAACATTCCTAATTCCTTAATGCATTATTTGGTTTTGTGCACAGCAAAAAACTATTTATTTATATACAATTATAGCAAATTCTAGGATCATACAAAACATACAAGTATAAACAAAAAGATAACTTCCAAAGAAGCAATGATGGACTAAAGACAGTTCTAGTATCAGTGGAGCCAAAGACTGAAGATAGTTCTGCTTTCATTGGAGTACAATGGAACAAGGATCCAGCAGACAGACTGTCACCTTGAAATTCCTGCATAGATAAAGGAAATAATCTGGTTTCTGTATTAAAGGAAAAAAATTATTTTAGAGAAAAGAAAGAATTTAAGTTTCTGTGTTTAAGGGAAAGTTTCTGTGTCAAAGGGAAAAGAAAGAAATATGAAATTGATTTATTTGATTACGGTTAAAAGGTTTCAAAGGATTCCTCCTTGAGGAAAATGGGCAGTTTAAAAATGTAATAACTAAAATGTGTGGTTATTTCTGATAACTTTTAATGGACTTTTGCTTATTAAGATTGAATAAGGCTTTACAAAGTAAGTTGCTTATAGATAAGAGATGAGATATGGAAAGAAGTGGTCTTTGGTTGAAATGTTAGAGAAAGCGATAAGTTACTGAAATTCTACTTATCTTGAACAAGGGAGAAGTCATTTATGTATCTTTTCTTCATTTTTTTAATTCTCTGAATTTTTCATTTTTCTTTTAATATTTTTCTTCATTTCTATTAGCTTATATTTGTAATCTGAAATAATTTGGTGATTTTAATTATGCTCCAAATATGATGAAATAAATTGCTTTTGAATTCAAATAATGTCAGGCTGATAAAAACAGAGATAGTACTGGACTTTCAGACCTTGATATTACTATATTGGTATATATTCTTAAAAATTTAGATTAAGAACTTTAGAAGATCATAAACACAAAAGCAACTTTTTGCTTTTGATCTTTCTTTTCTCCCTTTTCTTAATTATCCACATGTTATGGATATATGCACAGATGCAGTACCAAGTCAAATTCCTTGCATGTCTAACCATGCTTGGCCAATAAAAAGTATCTGTATCTGTTTTAAGCACATAGACAAATGTTATCAAAGAATAAAAAAATGAGAACTTTTTATGATTAGAGGCTTCACTACTGCTGAAAATACATCTTTCTTAAAATTACTTAGAATTTCAAGTATTATTTATATATTATAAATGTAAAAAGATAAATGTATTTAACTGTGTTTATAAATGCCTTTATAAATGTGTACAAAACTACATATTGTATTTGGTTGCTTCTCATGGATCACAGATATACTCCGATTTCCATGGTTTGCCTTCCATTTCTGTGCCTATTATTCTGTTCAATCTCATATGTATCCTTGTGGTTTAAGGGTCTTATCACTGAGCTCATCTGCTTACATTGCACTGATTTCAATGATGACCAATCAACTCGATACCACTGAGTACAGTCACGCCCATATAGATATTTTCGTAACAATATGGAAGTGGTTTGCAAAATTGTTATCCTTTGCAGCTGAAACTTGGTTATAACAATAAAACCTGAGCTAATACAGTAGTTGGACTGAAATCCCGCAAAGGGTGGAGTACAGGACTTGAAGAGGCGGTGGCAGCGTCGGCGCAAAAATTATACGGCTTGAGAACTACCGCCATGGCCGTATTTGCAGCAATCTTGCCCTGGCTACGTTGGTGCAGCTTATGTATGCTGCTTGTGGCCACTCCCGCTGCTTCCTCTTGGGCCATCGCCGCAGATGAAAGCACCGGCAGTGAGACAAGATCCGTACGAGACCACGAAGCAGATGCAAAAGGAAATCAGCCTGATGAGAACCATCAAGTCCACGATTCCTCATATGGCGCTTTCGCCAGCGAGTTTTACGACACGCGCTTCCTCTCCGATGAGGGTGAGAGGATATCCAAATGGAGTAGAGAGCTAAAAGCTCTTCAGAACGAGGGGAGAAGGGAAAAGCAGGTTTATCTAATTTTACAGGACGCAACCTGCTGCGTCTCTGATACTGTCTAAGCTTCGCTTCGGAAAGCGAATTGTGACGTTGTCCGCCACCGTCTGCGGTGGGGGGAGGGAAATACAATGGCTCTCCATGCATGATCAACATTGCTGTCTGCCTTTTGGAAATCCTTGTCTTTTGTGGGGTGAGATAAAACGGGTAGATAGGTTCTATTCAGCATATAAGAGATACTACAGGATGGTGTTGTTTCCTCCTTATAATGGTAAATTGGTTTCATAGAGTGAAGCAAAAAAAATGGTTCTCTGACATTTCTTCTACCCAATTCTCTCCCCCGACTTTCGATTTTTAGTGGCTGCCATGGAAACAGAGGCAGTTGTAATGCAGGCATATTATTGCCATAAAAATACTCTCTGAACCTGAAAACCCAGGGTAGGTTAATAGAGCCATTTTGTTAGAATAGCATATATCCACTTAAAAATTTAAAATATGAAATATACACAGTTATAAGCATTAGATGAAACTGATAATATAATTCTGAACATGGTTCTGAAGAATTTGCTTGTTCTAAATATAGGGAAAGCCTATATTTGAGTATGCTCATATTGTTGATCTGTAATGTAATGAAATTGCTTTAATGAGGAAACTGCAAATCTTTTTGACCAATTAGATCTAAGTTGTATTCAGAAATTTATGTTCAAAAGACAACTGATAAAAATTGGGCCATGATGCCAGATAGGAAAACTTTTGCTATTTATTGGTTAAGTCTGAGTCAATACTATTTACCACTAGATGTATCTTTTAGAGGTATGATATAGGCAACAGTATTCTGGCTTGCAATACTTGCAACTGTATTGTGTCTAGATTAAGGATCCTGGCTTTCATAGAATAGGGTGAATATGTTTGGGGTAAAACCAAGCTTTGGGATTCCTTGTGCCACACTGGCTCAAATGAGTTATAACTGACAGGTATGATTAAGGCTGCTTCTTCATTATCTACTATAGAGTGTTATCTGATATTAATAGGTTAATACTTATGAACCTATCAAGGCATTGGAACCTAGAATGTGAGTAGACTTTTTAATATAGTCACAGTCTAGAATAAAAATTAATACATTGTATAAAATGGAACAAAACAGAGCAAGTCATAACAGTGCATTACAATTAATGGTAAGATCAATGGATGGCCAGACCCTATTTATTTATATCTCACATTTCCATGCTGCCAATCTCAGCAGACTCTGTGTAATTTTACAGGCAGTATAGCAAAATTTAGCTATGTTAAGAGAAGCTGCATCATATGGACCTGATAGTAAGAATTGTAAGTAAAAAGGATCAGAATTTCCTGACTATTTTGCCAAGTAATGAGTTATAAAGTGGGTCTATAAAACCTTATAGAGGGAGCATTGGGACATGAGCTGTCGTTTCAATGGCTCCTTGTCCACAGCTCATACAAAACTTTTTTTTTATTGGCCGTCCAGAATTGCTTTGGGGAGAACATTGCAACATGCTAAAGTTAGTTCTTTTTGAAATTTAGAGATAGTTATATAAATATCTTGCTGGTTTGAGAAAGGAGACCTGATTGCTCAAGAAAATGTTCTTGGATAGAGCAGACAGGTCCTGTTGGATTTCCTGATCTTTAATATGTTGTTTAAATGCACTGAGTGTATGCTCATTGCCCATCTTGGGATATATGAGAAGACTAAATGGTAAATAAAAGAATTAGCAAATGACAAAAGAAAAATTATGTTGTAGGCTTGAGAAACTAAAAGAATAGGCAATAATGTAAAGATCTGAATATTCTGAGTATTCTGTTCTTGTGGAATTGGTGAAATTATGTAAGTAAGGTTTACTTGGGATTGAAAAGACAAAAATATATAGATAAAACACAAATTACAAAATAGAAATTAGGGTTATCTACTGTAGGTTATGGGTATATATGAAACTATTCATTCAAATGAATACTTACATGATCATGCTACATGATAGAACAGAAGGATAGAGAATTCTAATTAACCCAGAAGTTCTGTCTAATGTGCATACATACCAATTCTACACTTAATAATACTTCCTTTCTATTGACTGCACACTTAATGAATAATTAACATTGTTACGTATTATCTTATACTGTTGTTTATTGTTGTTGCAAGTGTATTGAGAGCTGCTGTTCCAGACTCAAATTTCGTGGGTATCTAATCATGCTTGGTCAATAAAGTATGTGGGTATTTGAGTATCTGAACTAGAAATGTGTAAATCAGTGATGGCTGAATTTTATACTCCAGTGGATTGTTATAATGGATGAACCAGGAATATATTAAAGAAAAACTGTCCAATTTTATAAATAAATGAAATTTAGGAGAGATACTATATTCTGATAGAATGGAAATGAGATATCGAGGTACAGAAAAATGTTTAGGCTATTCAGATATCAAGAATGAATGGTGAAATGGTCTGTTTATTATATAAGGAAAAAGAATGAATTAAAAATCATGATTCATTTGTTCACTTATGATGAAAGGTTTAGGGAATTAGTGAGGAGATTATACGGGAGATAATATATTTTGATTGTGGCAAAGTTTATTTTGGACTTTCCCCCAACTTCTCCTACACTTTTAATCTTTTGAATGGGAAAGAAACAGAGGGTTAAGATATGGTGCTTCAGCTCTCTATCCTTTGGATGTCAAAAGTCAGGGGGGGTGAAGGTAAAGGGAATGTTGGCAGTTGTGCTCTGCTATCCTATCTCTCTGGCTGAGTTCTGTAAAGCTTGTGAGAGGGGTGGAAGAAGGAAGAAGATACAATTGGACAATTATCCATTGAGTAAGAATGGAATGGAATCATATCAGGATATGGAGGCACCAATAATAAGCATGTAAATACAGGAAGAAGCAGGTGAAACTATAATACCTAACTTTTTCTTTTTGGTACAGAAACTGTACAGAATATCAGTGTGCAAAATAAACATACACATCTCTCTTAGGTCAAAACAATATGGCTTTACTTAGCATTTGCAGATGGGTGAAACTCAATCAGCACAAAACATGTGCAGATGAGTCACGTGGAATACAAGTCTCAGCATTTATACATTCTGTATCTGTCCGCCAGTCCCTCCACCATACCCCCAATTTAGAGATATGCTGTTCACAGTCTTTCCTTATCTTAATCCCATTATTTGTTCCCTTAATGAACACCTTGCTGCCTACATTATCACCCTTGCTCCTACTCCCTGGAATCTACATCTTTTTTGAAATTTAAATCCTGTCATTGTTCCAAATTAGAAAAGATTAAACAGAGTATCATATGGCCACACTCATGTTAAGCTAACGTATGTTAAACATTAATAATTTTGTTCTTATTTCTCACAATCCCCCCTTTTTTACTCTAATTTTTAACACCATTTTCTTCAAATTGTTGCAACATAATTTCTTCTTTCTCACACGATGCCACGCAACCCCTAACCCAGGTTAACGCTCAGCAGCCATGGCACCTGCAAAGGTGTGCGCGCAGCCTGTGCCCGCCGTGGCTGATGGGGTTGCCTTGTGGCTCCCTCCGGGTGTGATTTCTCGAATTTTTCTTGAGGGGTTGCATGGCTTCTCTTGGTTGGATGTTTTCTGGACGACAGTTGGGGTGAAAAGGAGCCGAGTCCGGCGATCCTTTTGGAAGCTTACCATATTTGTGTCTATTTACTGTTGCTCCTATTTACAAATAGTAGACATTTGTAAACACATATTTGTGTTTATTTACAAATGCTATTTTGGAACAATTTTCTCTCTCTCGGTGTTTTGCAGAATCATGAAACAAAAGTTGCTACTGCAATTGAGGCAGCTAACACATGGATCAAATGCCCATTTTTTAAAAAAAATAAATGTGCTATTTAATTCAAGGGTGGTTTTGGATTATAGGCAACAGTGTAGCCTGAAGCTGCTTTTTAAGGCACTTTTGATGGACTCTGCCATGGTTGCTAATAGATTCACAACACCGTGGTGTATTTATCTCACACATTTTGGCTAACCCTTCGGTTACAGAAATAAATAGAATTAAGTGTGGTTGCCTCTGATGGTCCTCTTTTACGATATACTGTAATTTCCTGACAATTCAATCTGGCTGAATTGAGATAAAGACTGCTGCAGTGCGTATCAAAAACAACTGTAAAAAGTCACTTCTGTGCTCTATTAAATTGCTACAAACCTCAGTATTTTGTTATTTACTCATTGCAAAATACTGTACAAGCTCTCTTGAAAGTCTGTTTCCAGACTTAGTTTGCAAATAGCATAGATCGCAACGAGTGTGTGTTTGTGTGTGGATTTTACAGCATGTTGTGCTCAGTCTAGTTTATGTTACAGTAAAAATAGCGTAGTGACGTATGTTTAATGTTACGAAGAATGATTATTAAAAATTACAGAGATTTTAAGGTTGAAACTGAGTGGCAAAACTTGTAAATAAATTCTGTACGCAGGGAAACTAGCACCGTATATTTAAGAACGTTAAGAAAGTTGCCAATTGTAATGTTTAGACCTTGGGGTGAATTGGCTTTAAAATGTTATAATTAACCATAACACAACTAGGGGTTTCCAAAAAGCATGTGTTTAGCACACTCATTTCCAGAAATCTTGATCTTAATCACAATAAATCTCTGCTGATCTTTGGATCTAATTTGCTGAATTAGTTCCTTGGTAAGGCCGTTCTGCCTATACTTGGGAACAGTGTGTGTTACCTTGAAGTGGATAATAACTGTTCAATTCAAGGACTTTTTCACTGGGGTATTAACAAGCATTCAGCCAACTCAGCTGTGCTGCTCTTCAGGTCCAACTGTCTTAATTCCATTAATACTGTACAATTATCTTCACTAGAAACCATCACTTCAAGATTCTGCTTAATACTCTTTTGAAATTGTCTAAACTGGAGACCACTGTTATATTTGGTGCAACGTTATCCAGACTTTTAAGAAAAGCTTCAGTGTCTTTGTTTTTTTTAAAAAATATGATTTTAAATTATGATTTTATTTATGTAGCACTTTTCTGTGCTGCCATGTGGCAGATATGATTCTCAGCAGTGTACATGCAAAACAAATTTTAAAAAAGGTAAAGCTTTCCTCTTTCAGTCGTGTTTGACTCTACGGGACAGTGCTCATTTCCATTGCCTAAGAGCCAGTGTTCTCCAAAGACACTTCCGTGGCCATGTGGCCAGCATGACTATATACGCCATGATGCATGGAACACTGTTACCTTCCCACCAATCTAGGTGGTACCTATTTATCTCCTTGAATTTTGCATGCTTTTGAACTGCTAGGTTGGCAGGAGCTGGGGCGAATCATGGGAACTCACCACGTTACGTGGTGTCTGGATCTCGAACTCGGGCTGCCGACCTTCTGGCTGATAAACCCAGCATCTTAGTCACTAGGCCACCATGCCCCTAGAAAACAATAAACTACCACCAATTAATTGATTAAAAAAACACATCTCAAGTTAATTTAGAACCCCTATTGACAAACAATCCCGACAGCAGATGCAAAACAATGTTATTTGTGCAGCCTTTCTAAAAGTCATCTAAGTGGATGCCACTTGGACCTCTTTTGCATCATTTTTCATGAATTGTCTGATCCAAAATGCCATCAATTTTAGCTGGAGCCATAAAAAGGTGTTTGGAGGTTTCATGTGATTTTAGTTAAAGAGGGGGTGGAGGACATCTTTGCGAGATAGTCCATACAAGAAGCACACCCAGAAGTACTAGCTCTAACCTATGTAAGGTTACATTAACAAAATCTTGCAAAGTGAAAAGGATATCTCTCCTCTCTCCAATCCAAGAAACCAGGGAGGGTCCCTTCTGAAATGTTTGCCACACCCAATTGCTTCTGTGGACTGAGCTATCTTTTATCTGACCATAGGCTAATGTGTGATTCTTCGCCCTGTCTCCCAAGATCATTCCCACATACCATTA
Organism: Acrochordus granulatus; assembly: GCA_032468055.1. NCBI lineage: Eukaryota > Metazoa > Chordata > Lepidosauria > Squamata > Acrochordidae > Acrochordus > Acrochordus granulatus. The sequence continues at coordinate 168,889 of JANHZU010001873.1, forward strand.
CAGAGTCTTTCTGAAAAGATACTTCAGTCCTGAGAAATAGGAAGCATAGGAAAGAAAGTCAAAATTCCTCTTTTAGGTTTGGTGTAAAATGGTCTGAGAGAGAGAGGCTTTCAAGATCCTGTTATCCTTGTTGTTACTAAGTATTCAGTCAAATTTATTTATTTATTAAATTCATATGCCGCCGAAATCCGAAGACACTCGGAGGCTAATTAGTATTATAACTCGACTTTCTAATTACTAATACTTAGTATTAATACTACATAATACTACTGACTCTTCACAACCCCATGGACCACAGCACAGCAGGCCTCTCTTTCCTCTACTTCCTTTCGGAGTTTGCTCAAATTCATGTTCATTGTGTTGATGATGCTACCTAACCATCTCATCCTCTGCCATCCCCTTCTCCTTTTGCCTGCAATCTTTCCCAGAATCACAATCTTCTCCAATGAGTCCTCTCTTTGCGTTACGTGGCCAAAGTACTTGAGCTTCAGCTTCAGTATCTGCCTTCCAATGAGCAATCAGGGTTGATTTCCTTTAGGATTGGCTGCTTTGATCTTACAGTCCAAGAGACTCTCAAGAGTCTTCTTCTGCACCACAATTCAAGGGCATCAATTCTTCGATGCTCAGCCTTCCTTATGATCCAGCTCTCACAGCCACACATTATTACCGGGAATACCATAGCCTTAAATATTTGGACCTTTGTCAGCAAGGTGATGTCTCTGCTTTTTAATATGCTGTCTAGGCTTGCCATAGCTTTCCTGCCAAGAAGGTGAAATCTGCCACTGCTTCCATTTTTTCCCCTTCTACTTGCAAGGAAGTGATGGGACCAGTTGCCATGATTTTAGTTTTTTTAATGTTGGGTTTCAAGCCAGCTTTTGCACTCTCCTCTTTTACCCTCATCAAGAGGCTCTTTAGTTGCCATTCATTCTCTTTCATGCCCAAGGTGGAACTAGAATTCACCATTTCCTAGTTTCTAGCCAGATGCCTTAACCATTAGACCAAACTGTGCTGGCTGGGGAATTCTAAAAGCTGAAGTCCATGCATCTTAAAGCTTCCCAGGTTGAGAAACACTACTCTGAGTAATCAGATGTTCCATCCCCACCCCGTCTCACCCTGTTTTATTTTATTTCCAGATGCAGAACAGGAATGGCAGGCCCCTTTCTACTTCATTCAAGGAGCAGACCCTCAGTTTGGGCTGATGAAGGCTTATGGCATCGGTGATTGCAGCAGCGGTGGGGATGAATGGGAGGCAGAACTGCAACTTACTCAACAAGCTGTGGAAGCCATTAACCACCTGAACCCAAAACCAAAATTCTTTGTCCTGTGTGGGGATTTAATTCATGGCATGCCTGGTAAGGTGATTAAAACTCTTGATTGGAATGGATGAAAATTTTGCCTATTTTTTCCAGGGTCCCAGGGCTATATACAAGCAAAGTGTTGGGGGGGGGTTGGCTCTGGAATCCCACCAACTACTATACCATACAGCCTTCCTCCACCTCCTAAGTGCTCTGCCTCCTTCCCATGGGTCTATGTAGGTACTTCAAGTGGGGTGAATAGCAGATTGAGCTTGTGGGACTCAGCTCATGTTTGATTAAATATATTTTTAACCACTAAGATATTTTTAAAGATGTTTTTAACCTAAGATATTTTTAACAGAGATTATTTTTTATTTCCATTTTTAATACTGTAGTATATAGGAAACCAGGATTGTATCCAATTAAAGTTGCACATTTCTGATGTTTTAAATGTATGTTGTTTTTTCATTCTTCCTTTAAAAAAAATCCAAAACTTTATGCAGTCTGGTTACTCTGGTCATTGGCTGTAATGAAAATAGCTGTCAATGTTTGGTTCTCTTTTTCAACTGAACTCCAGAGGATTTCCCCCCCCCCATTTTTTCTGCCTTTTACTCCAAAACCTTATAATTTTGCATTCCTGGCATGGAAACCAAATAAAACCAATAAAAAATTCAAAAAAATATTTCCAATGTGTTAATACAATGATCTCTTGTTACAAACAGTTGTTTAACCTGCCAACGCTAAAATCATCTTCAGTCTCTTTTGTAGGTCTTTTGGCACCTTACAACTTGTTTGAATTTTATGCTGAAAATGGATGTGTCTGTCTTGAAGGCAACATGATATATTTGTGATGTATCTGCGGCTGATTTCAATCTAGACATGAGATTGAGATGGAACATTAAACTGTAGTTTAGAGTTTTGATTTCACAGTTCTCTTTCTGTGACAAGAAGGGGTGCTCACAAACACACACACCACTTTTCAGACTTAGGTGTTTTTTATTAGATATTTATCAGATGTACTGTATAATTTTTTTCATTATGGTTGGTTGCACAGTTCAGACTAGATTTGGCATTTTTATTTATTTATTGATGGCAATAAAGGTCTCATTGCAGGATGTCAGCTGATCCAGGTAAAGCTGCCTTTTGCAATTGACCGAGGTAGCTTTGTCAGTGCCAATGGCACTCAAGGTTCAAGTGATGCTCCAGATGTTTGGGGATTGCAGTCAAGGCACTTGTTGTTCATCAGACTATCAGACAGATGTTTAGACTGGATTTGGTGTTTTTACTCCACCTATCAAGTCCTTCCCAAGGACTTGGGATAAGCAGACATTGTTTAATGGTGTTAAAAGTCTGGTCGCAGGATGTTAAGTTGTTCCAAGCAAAGCTGCCTTTTGCAATTGACTGACTTCAATTGAACCCAAGGCACCTATTGCTATTGGTACCTATCTTTGCTTTCTTCTGCCAGAGTCATTTGACTTGCATTTGCAGGCCTTTGTATTTTCTACCTTCTCCACCTTTTTCTCTTCTCTTCTGCTGTCCACTATCCAGACTTTTTTGACTTTCTTCTCAACAGTTGTTAAATCTGGGGTGTTATGTGACAGGTGCCTGTCTGTTTGAATTCTAAAGTCCCAGAGTAATTTAGCTTCTTCATTTTCTATTACTTTGTCTGTTTTATGGTCCCACCAGTTCTTGCTTGCAAGCAAATGGTATTTCTTATTATTATTTCTTGCTCAGCCAAAGTCTGGTTCATCCTTCTCATTGAATATGGTTTATTTTAATCATGGTTTACAATCAACCATTACAGCAATCAGGCTCGCCCAAACAAGCACATCTCACTATAGTTTGGTGTGAAGCCAGAACTGTCCAAATTGACCACATGTAACTTTGGTTTAAAGGAAGGGAAGCAGCTTCAAATATTAGTTCTATCCTGGCTTGGTTTATGTATTCTGTAAAATGTAAATTTTCTGTAAAACAGGTATTGCTGGTCATAGCCTGAAAGACCAGATTTGGTTAAAAATCAATGTGCTATGTTCAGATAGCAGTTTGTAGGCCTACAAGAAGAAGGAAGAGATGCCATTTATATCCAGGTGTGTCCACCAGGTAGGATCACACATGGGACACACAGAAAACCAGAAGACCTTCTATCGCAACATTGCAGCCAACATCTTTAATTTTTTGACCACATACTACGAACACTTCTGCATGTACCCAGGATTCATTTCAACCTGGTGCCCTTCCAAGTCTTAGATTTCATCTTCCAGAATCTCCAAACACAGTCATATTTAGGGATGGTAATCTTTCCAACCACAGATGCCATCATGATACAGTATTGTCATTGGTGTAAAACTGTCAGATCTGGACTGGGAAACCTGGATTATTTGCAACTTTCCCTTCCTCCCAGCTCTGTTGAATTTTGTTGACTTTGGTCAATCCACTCCATTTCTTTCCTTTGCATCATCTGCTAGGAAGTCCAGCAAAGCCGTTACAAGAAAGTGTGCAAGCAAATTGGTTTTGTTTTTGTTAAAAAGAAATCAGATGTTATAAAGATGCCTGTGTATATTCTTATTAAGCCAGGACATGGTTTGGAGCAAAAATGCAAAAAATACAAAAGTTTCTTAGAAAGACAACTGGACTTTTATTATTAGATGTAATCAGAAAACATTTCCCCTCCTATCCAGGAGACTTTCTCAATTCCATGGAGAAATGGTAAGAATATTTTTTTTTCTCAAAAATGGGGCAGGATACAATATACAAACCAAAATCATTCTCATATCACAAACTAAACAGAGTGATAAAGACAAGTAATAAAGATTTAGAAATCAGTTTTGCCCTTAAGGTTAACACAGTAACCCATCAAAGGATGTTGGAGAGGATGTTGAAATGTTTTACTGCAAATGCGTTAAAAGGAGCACTGTAAACAGGAGTCAGTTGAAATCTAATTCCCCCCAATTAAGTGGAGGATTTAGTTAGGATGTCATAGAGAATTTTTATCTTGTATGTGCAGCCCACTTCTCCCTCAACCTCACTCCCAGGTATCACACAACAGCCAAGATACCTGTTAGCCATGCAGGGTGTGAAACATTTGAACAGACATCATCAAGATGAACACTGAAATTGCTGTTGAGTTGGGCTGTGTGTTTGCTCTAAGCTGGGCAAACATTGGCAAGGAACAGCATGCAAAAGTGAGAGCGGTGGGGCTCCCCAGAGGTCTGCCACATTCACCTTCTTTCTGTTGTCAGAACCAGTTGAACTAAAAATGTCCCTTTAAAAAAAAATAAACACGGGTTTGGAAGTTGCCAGTTTTCATAATCCTGCCAGAAGAGAGGAACTGATTTTTCACATTGTACCAATGTGGGCTGCTTAGCTTATGGGTGAACCAGTCTTCATGTACAGGTAGTCCTTGACTCACAACCACAATTGGGACCAGAATGTCCATTGCTAAGCAAGGTCATTATCAAGTAAGTTGTGCCTGATTGTATGACCTATTTTGCCACCGTTATTAGGTGAATCACAGCAGTTAGTAAGTGAATCACGTGGTGGTTTCCCCCATTGATGTTGCTTATTGGAAGCTGACTTGGAAGGTCTCAAGTGGTGATCATATGACCCCATAAATGTAAATTCATGCCAGTTGCCCAAATTCTGACCATGGCGATGCTGCAACAGTTGTAAATGTGAGGACTGGTGGTAAGTTACTTTTTTCAGTGCCATTATTTCAGTAATTTTGAATGGTTGCTAAACGAATAGTTGTAAGTGGGAGGACTACCTTTAAGCTGTTATTTAAAAATGGGCTTTGTTAATGCTGGGATGAAATTCACCTTGTGCTTTCTCAGCATTTTTTCCCTTTATAAAAAACCTTACTATTATTTTGTTTTTTTTCAAGATTCGGTTTTTCTGCCTTCTTCCAGTACAGAATTCCCGGAATCTTTGCCATGCCTGTTTCTTGACTTGGCCTAGCTTGAAGGGCTGGCATAAATCTTGAAAGCTTGATGGCTTTGCCCCTTATGAGAAACTCTCCAGGTCAATGATCCTTCAACATCAAAGTTTCTCCCATTTTTATTAATTTTATTTGGGTGTGGCTTTAAATAGCTCTCTTCCAAATTTAGCATGAAGCATCAGTGGGGAACCCAAAAAATTCAGCCAACTGAGTTCAAGGAAGAAGGTGTGTTGATTAAAGAACTTGTCACAAGCAAAAGGGAATTTATTTCGCTTTAAACCTGGGTCTTGTTTGTTGGTTTAGTGTAACAAGATGCCCCTTATGTATCAGTCCTCTTTCTTCTGCAACCAGAAAGTAGAATTATTTCCCCCAAAGTAACTTGTTTTCCGTAATGTGTTGTTTGTCATTGCAGCCTGCCAATTTATGGCCTATATCTCCAAGGCATTTCCCCCTGTTCTTTGAACTTTGAGTCTGCAGCAAACACACATACAGTATATGGGGATAAATACATTAATTTAGAAGGAGTATCTAAGTTGGCTGTTTCAGCACTGCTGAGTTTTTCCCCCTAAATTGCTATATGATGCGGTATAATTTGCTAATGCTCTGAAAGTAGCTGCTGTTTCAGTAGCACAGTTAAATGCATCAGTCACCCAGCGTCTTAACTGAAACAGCTAATTTCTCAACTCCTTTTTTCATGCAAGCCCTCCTCGTTTTAACAACTGCTTTGACCATTTAGTGACCGTTCATAGTTACAATGGATGAAAAAAGTAACTTTACTACCTATCCTCGCATATATAATCTTCACGGATCTGTAAAGCAAAGGAGAACTGAAGTAAAGTCATAAGCACAGTTGCGGTTCTTAAGTACGTAGAGGCTCCTTTGTTTAATAACCAAGTTGCCAGCCCCCATTGTGGTTGCTAAGCAAGGACTATCTGGATCTATCTACATGTTACGTGAAGACCCATTAGAAAAGGTCCTAATGCTGGGAAAGGTGGAAGGAAAGAGGACAATCAGCAGCAAAGTGGATGGACTCAGTGGTGATGGGGCACCATTGGGAGACTTGGAAGGAACATGTCAGGAATGGATTGTTATGGAGAAAATCCATGTGGTCACTAGAGTTGAAAACAATTTGATGGCACATAATCAATCATTGGTCAACATATAACAATAGGTTTAGTCAACCTGATCTACTTTGGATGTATTAGCTTCAGTACTCAGAAGCCTTAACTGGCCAATCCAATACTTTTGGGTGATGCACTCATTCCAGCTTTATGGCCATAGCAGATAATTCTGAGAACTGAAGTCCGCATCATGGCAGACCCCCAGATTGGAGATAGTTACTACATGAATGGGGAACTATTTGCAGGTAGAACTTTATTCACACCTTAAGCCATGTGTGTTTAACCATGGGTATGAAATAGCCCCAACTGTTGGCTTTGCTTGGTCTTCTTCACCAAAAATGGTGATAAACAACACACTGGGGTTTGCTCAACACACGAAGATCAAACCCTACATCATGTGATGAGTTAGCCCAGTTTGCATATCTGGAGAAGGCTAATGCTGATGAGATATGTCAAGCCAGTGAAGCTTCTGCTGTTATTTAGTTCCTGAATGCCAAATTTCTGGAGAGAGCCATTCCTCAGCGGAAGTCTGTCCAAACTTAGCCATAGGGTGGGCTTTGTCATGCTACAGTAGTGTCCCCTCCTCTTTGGGAGTGAGGGACAATGCTCAGCTGCTAAGTTCTCACCAGCCTTGTAAATATGGCAAAGTCTTTGGCTTTTAAGATGCCTGGGACAACTGCAGCAAAAAAAGCATCATCGCTAAAGTAGGCTGCAATCAAGCAAAACATTTGGAGACATTTATGAACCCGTTAAAGGAACTAAGTAATCAGCATCAGTGTCTTGGGTTACATAAGTGGTGATTAAATGGGGGGTGCACTTGGATTGTTGTTAGCATTACTAGTATGGCAGGGACTTTTTTTTCCTCTTCCTTGATTGTATGGATCGGTATGATGATACCAAGAATAATCAACATGTGCTATTGCAGGATTAGATCAAGAGCTTTGCAGCATAGACTGTTGCTACAGGTCATCGCTGCTTGGTTATTAAGGGTTGGCCAAGCTCTGCAGATGTTGGGGAGCTCATCAAAACCCTCAAGAACCCTCCCACAATTGGGATCAGAATTTCCGTTCCTAAGCAAGGCGGTTGTTGTGAGTTGCACCTGATTTTACAACCTTTTTTCTCATGATTGTAAAGCAAATTAAATGAATCATGCAGTCAATAAGTAAATCTGGCTTCCCCCATTAACTGAGCTTGAAAGAAGCTGGCTGGATATGGATATGGAAGAAGTGGCATATATTCTTGCCATCTCTTTCTTTCCACAGGGAATTGAGAAAGTCTCCTGGATAGGAGGGGCGGGTGGCACGAGCGGTTAAGATGCTGGGCTTGTCGACTGGAAGGTTAGCAGCCCAAATTCAAGACCCAGGTGCTGATGTGCAAAAGAGCGAGCTCCCGTTGTCTGCCCAGCTCCTGCCAGTCTACCAGTTCAGAAGCATGTAAAAATGCAAGTAAATAAATAGGTACTGCCTAATTTGGTGGGAAGGTAACAGCATTCCGTGTGCCTTGGCATATGGTCATGCCAGCCATATGACCATGGAAGCGTCTTCGGACAATGCTGGCTCTTTGGCCATGAAATGGAGATGAATACTGCCCCGTAGAGTTGGCCACAACTGGCAAGGGAAACCTTTTACCTGGATGAAACATTTTCTGATTACATCAAATAGTAATAAAAGTCCAATTGCCATGTTTGAGAAAGTTTTGTATATTTTTTGCAAGTTTGCTATAAATCATGATTTGCATTAATGAGAATATACATAGACATCTGGCTGGGAAGGTTGCAAATGGTGATCCCATGACCCAGGGATGCTGTAGCCATTGTAAATACATGCTGGTTGCCAAGCATCTAAATTTTGATCACATAACCACCAGGATGCTCTGATGGTTGTTAGGGCATGGACTGGTCGCAAGTCACTTTTTTCAGTGCCATTATAACTTTGAATGGTCACTAAACAAATGGCTATAAATCGAGGATTTCTCTTCAAAGCAAGTCGTGGACTTTCTGTAACAAAATATTGAACATAATTTAAATGTTTAAAAAGGAGTGGTAAAGCCTAGTGGTCAGCCATATTCTGCTTTCCCTGTAATTTTTCCTTATTATTAAATAATTAGAACAAATTTAGAAGTTTTATTAGAATAATTTAAGATTATGCAGTTTCAGAACTTGCAACTTGAGTTTATGTTCTCTTCATATTGAGAAGCAAACCCCAATGAGTGAATTGAATTTATTCCCACGTCGTCTCACATAGCATGACGTTGATTATTCTGTATTTGAATAATCACTTCTTTGCTAAGAAAACAAAATGCATAATAGATCATAGACTGCAGTATTCAATGCCTTTGTTGTGCCTTTTTTAATTTTTCAGTACTGAAAATCCACCTGGCCACCAACCTCAAGACTGGGGAACCACTTAACTCCTGCTTCTCTGATGCGGAGAATTAGAGGCCACGCTTAAGCGACCTCCAGATCTATTGGCTTCCAAATTCACTAGTTTGATTATGCCTTGAAATCTGGTTTATTTCTCCAATTGCAAGAGTGGGCAAAGTTTTTTTAGAAGAGACGTAGGTTTCTCTCTTGCTTTGATTGCAGGAGGCAGGGAGAACACGTAGAAACTTTTTAATCAAGGATAACCCCCTACTTTGAATCCGTTTGCTTTTCCTGGCATGGGAGGAGAATCAGGATTATTTTTGCAGTGTTTTTCCCTTCCTAAACTGGCAGGATAACTTTGAAGTCCTTAATTTGCTAAACCATAATGGGCATGATTCTGCTCAGTGGAAATGACACAAATTGGTATTTTTTAAGACAGTAAATGAGTCCTGCTTAAAGGAACAGAAGGCAGGTGGGAGAAATGATGCCCAAAGCATCAGGTTAAAACAAAGCCACTGCTTTGGACAGCTCTCATAACAGAGAACATGAGCAATTTTTATTAAGTTTGACACTTTATTAGAGAATGGGATGTTAACGTGATAATCAGATGCTGCACTGAAAATGGAGGAATGATGGTTGTTTTCTAAGATGCTCAGCAGGACCAAACATTTTTTCCCTTTACTTATAGAAGACTGGCTTGGTTCATTCTCCTTTTTGAATTAAAAAAAAAACACCTTAGCAAAATGTCATTCTTTCTCATTTTGGTGGTTGAGTTTTCCAGCTTGGTTTTTAATGTACTGTATTGTTGGCTGCCCAGTCGTGGGAAGGAGATGTGGGGGGCGTACGGTTTGCTTCAATGAATTGTTTTGCTTAAAAATAAATTGGGTAGAGCTTTAAAAGTAATGAGGCAAAAATCAGTTTTGTCCATCCATCCAGAAAGAGAGCTTTGTCAGCCATCTGAGGTAAGCCAGAGAAGGAAACTGACATCATAAAAATATTATGTGAATACAGTTAATAAATAAAAATAAAATAAAATATTAGGACTTCACTTTATTGATATGAGTTGTTAATAACAGAATCCTGAAAGACTAACAGAATTCTCCCTTCCTTTCCTCTTTCAAAGAAAATCAAGGTGGGGAAACCTTGAGTTTCTTTCTCACCCTGTCTTTCTCTCCTGGGCTAGGTTCATGCTAACTAATGGTCATAGCATACTTTCCTCAAGGTGCTCCTCTACAAGCTTCTAAGAGCCTCTTTCTCATGACCTTTCTATATTTCTCAATCTTTGAATTAGTTCCCTGTCCTTTCTTGTTAAAAAACATTCTCTTTATTTGTTTATTAAAACATTAAACTGCCTAATAGTCAATCTTTTCTGAACAGTTTAATTTTTTTTAAAAGGTAAAAGATATAATTTGAATAAAAGCATATACAATACAATCAAGTAAAATACAGCATGAAAACCCCCATTAAAAACTGGGTGGTAGCAAGGTGGTCATTCACATCAAAACCAAAATGAATTAAAAGCCAATTAAAGAACTGGGAAAATTGAGAGGTCTTTACCTGGTGCTGAAATGACACTAAGGTGTGTAACTAGTCAAGCCTCTCTTGGCTACTTACTTCAGTAGGTCCAGGTCAAGCAATCTGGCCTGTTTTGTGTATGGCAGTCTAATGGTATGTAGGGAAGACCTTGGGAGACTGGACCGAAGAGACTTTGCTAGAAAACGGATAAGAGCTGCATAGCCCACAACTGGATAATGGGTGGGGGAAGAAGCTCAGAAGAGACCCTCCCCAGTTTCTCAGGCTGTAAAGAAAATAGGGGAAGAATTATACTTTCGGACTTGCAAGATTTTGTTATTGTAGCTTTACAGTAAAGTAGAATTAGCTCCTTTGGTCTACCTAGTAAAGTAAACAGGAAGTAACTATACCTTTAGAATAATAAAAGGCAACTTTTTCAGCCAGGCTGCAATCTGTTTTAAAAATTATGTTCCCTGTAGCTCAGCTATACCTTTCTTCCAGGATCTTGGCTTCCTAGCTTGTAGCCCTGTGTTTTCTTTGGAATCACCCATCCAAGTATGAACCAGGCTGAAGCCTCCATAGCTCTGCAGTATAGATGAGGTCAACCTGGTGGCACCATCTGCCATTTTGTTATTTTATTGAGCATCATCTCTGAGCTAAAGTCCCTCCCTCCTGTTTTGGGCATATATGTTTTTCCTAATATTAATCTTGTCTAGTTAAGCAAAGGGGCATTTATTGAAAAATGCAGCATAAAAACCGAAGCTATGCAATTCAAAGAGGAATAGAAATCTTGCAGTCTTTATATTGCTGCAAATCTGTAAAGAATTTGATTTCTCTAGACTGATTTATGCAAGTGGCAGCTCTTCTGTCCTTTAGTTTCGGTGGTGGATTTATTTAATTCAGTGTTTTTCACTCCAGCAGGCTGGCTGAGAAATTCTGAGAATTGAAATCCACACATCTTAAAGTTGTCAAGTTTTAAAAATACTGATTTAATCTGTTGATATCTCCCTGTTTCTGCATCTTTAAAGGCACATTTATTTTCAGCTTTATATTATATCTGTATTCCATAATCTTCTCTTTCATTTTGGAAGAAACCAAATGAAGCTAATCTGAAATTTGCAGAATTTCCAATCAACCAAACATCCAGTTCTGGAAATTGGAGAAAGATGGGTTAAATAAGAGACTTGGGGAGATCTTGATTGACCTCCCTACTCAACCCCCAAGTTCTCCATGCATGATTTCGACATCTTGCTAGCCATCACTGAATGATCGTTGTGTTAATTGAGAATTTACAGCAAATAGCTGGTCTGGGATCCCTGCAACTTATTTCTGGCATCTCTCCTGAAGTGGCTATAAAATTTAGACATGTCAGATGAAACAAATGGTTTTGACAAACGCAGATCAAACGCATTTTACAGCCAGAAGTATTGGCACTCTGCTTTAAGGCCATTAAGTAGAAGGCACTTATTGGATGTGATTGCTTCTTTTTTTTTTTGACTGTTTGTTGAATTGTACCATTTTGAGATAATTGCATTTTTTTTACTCTGGCTTTTACAATCCAAGGGCTTTGTAAAAAACTGGAATGGCAGGTGTTGAAAGATGAAGGCAGACCAAGTCTTTGAAAATTCCTGCAAAAAAAAATAAATCATAGAATTATAGAGTTGGAATGGGTATTTAGGTCACTGAAACCGACTCTTAGTTAAGGCATCCCAGACCAATTCCAGCTTCTGTTTGAACACACCCAGTGAAGAAAAACCTACACCTTTCGGCATCATTGATACCACTCTTGGATAGGTTTTACCATAAGTTAGTGTTTTGCAAATTCAGCAGATTTAAGATGTGTGGACTTCAGCAGAGTCATTGCTTGAGATGGATGGCTATAGAAACTGAATAAATCAATAGGGAATAGGCTGTTGATTTCTTCTCCACAGCACCTGAAGGCAGGACAAGAAGCAATGGGTGCAAATTCATCAGAGGGAAGGCCAGTCTGGAAATAAGGAGGAATTTCTTGATAGTGAGAATGCTTAATGGAAGAGCTTGCCTCCCGAAGTTGTGGGTGCTCTGTCGCTGGAAATTTTCAAGAAAACATTTGTACAGGATAGTGTAAGGACCCCTACCTTGTGCAAGGGTTGGATTAGAAGACTTCCAAGGTCCCTTCCAGCCCTATGATTCGATGAAATAAAAAATAAAAATACACTCCCAGAATTCCCCAACCAGGATGCTTAAAGTCACCAAGTTTGAAAAACACTGTTCTGAGTTGTCTTCTGCTAACTTCACTCCATTATTTCATATCCTACATGTGGATCAAGCAAGAACAGATCTTGGCCACCTTCTGTATGATGTCTTCTGGTATTCTAAGTGCATTCTCTGATATCTCTGTGGTTGTCTTTTAAGGCCAAACACCCCTAGCTCGTTCCATTTCTTTGTATAGGTTTGACATCTTTGTGATCCTTCTCTGAATCTGTTCCAGTTTCTCTGAATATGGTGGTATCCAGAAGTACTTGAGGCAAGTTTTGACCAAGACGGTGGACTTAATGCAACCTGGCCATTACATATCTCTTGATGGAGGCTAAAATTACCTTTGACTTTCACATGGCCACCTCAAACTAAACATCATCCAGCCTAATATCTAATAATAACTCACTCCTCTTGTTTTGCAGGGACGGAATGGCGGGAGGCCCAAATTCGGGATTTGAAAAATGTTCTGAAGGGCCTCAGAAGCGACATCCCTTTGGTTTTCATCAGTGGCAATCATGATGTGGGGAATACGCCGACTCCAGAGACTATCAGCGATTATTGCCAACAGTGGGGCGATGATTACTTCAGTTTTTGGCTTGGTGGCGTCTTCTTTCTTGTGTTGAATTCTCAACTGTATTTTAACGCTTCTCAGTGCTCAGAATTAAAGGAGGCCCAGGATGCGTGGCTGGAGCAGCAGCTTGCCATTGCTGGAGAAAAGAAATGCCGTCATGTTGTCATCTTCCAACATATTCCCCTCTTCGTACACAAACCCGATGAGGACCACAACTACTTCAATTTGGGGAAGGCTGTTCGATATGAGCTCTTGGAAAAATTCTGCCAAGCAGGTATCGTTTTGTCAGTGGGATAACGGTTCTTGGCTTAGCTTTTCCCATTGGGTCACTGACATCCCAGCTCTAATTCAGTTTCTTATATTGTGGGAGATAATCAGTACATCTTTGCAGCAGGCAGAGTTGCCCCAAACAGTGTTACAACTTTCAAAAGTTGGGCTGGAATCACATCTCATCTTAAGCCATAATACGATTGCTTTGGTTTTGGCATACAAACTCAGCCACTGGGGTTGGTAAGCCACAGTATACTGTGGCTTATTCAATGTTAAAATTAGCTTTGGGGTCTTCTGTTCAAAAGTAAATATTTTGTTTCCTTCTGTATTAGTAAGTCAAGTTTGAGTGTTCTTCTCCTTTAATTGTAATCTTTCGTTCATTCTAGTTCCCACTAGTGTCCAATTTTTAAAGCATTATCTTTTTTTTAAAGAATTCAGAACAAAAGAATTAATTCCAACATCTTGCTTCAAATTTCTCCTGGTCCTTAGTCCATTCGTAACTTCCTAAAATCAAAATTTTAATCACCCTTTTGCTGTTTATTCCATAATATTTCAGTTCTTAAGCTTGCTTTTAAATTTGATTTTGCTGAGGACTGAAGGAAACTCATCCAGTGCAATAAAACCTGTCAGTCCAAAGTTTCCTAATAGCCAAAAAGCAGTTAATGAGCAATTTCCAAAATGGATTAGAAAAGGAAGTATGCAAACCCAGTATCACTTTTAAAGTACTGTCTTATGGTCTCATCATGAAGAGCAACTGCCTGGAGCCCTTGTGGATGATCTCAGTCCCTCTCCTTGTCCAGAGAGGAATTATGAAGAACTGATCGAGTCGTGGGCTCTTCGTTCTGGGGCAGTTGACTCTGCTTCAGTTCATCATTTCTTCCCTATTCCATTTCTCCATTTTTCTCCTGCAACCATTCAGACTTTTCAGGGTCTCTGAGAGAGAAATTTCCCATCACTGGCTTCTCCATTTGACCATACATGAATGGTAGTGACATCCATATCTAATCTTCTTCCACTTCTGGATAATTTTTAATTATTACTAACTGTCAGTTGGATTCTAGCCAATGTCAGATGTTGGATAAAATAAGAGAAAACCTGTTGACAGTTCTGAGAATATGAATACACACACACACAGTTGCTCATCACAGCGTGGCTTGACATTTAGCCTTTATAGTTTTAATGTGCTATATGAATCCAGCTTGTTTTGGTTGATTCAATAAACCATGGTCAACCAACCATAACTTAGCATGGCAGGTGGGCTAGTCAGTAAATCAGGACGCGCACTGTCTCGTGGGTCTTTAAAATCTAGATGTCAGGCTTAATAGGGGATAAAAATGATGGGAATTGATTTTTCTAGTTTAATGTTTTGTGAGTCAGAAATGTTCAATAATAAAAGGCTAAAGTAAATTCTAGCTGG
>JANHZU010001873.1:203295-220863 GCA_032468055.1 Acrochordus granulatus
CCCCTCATCTCCCAAGGTCATTCCCACATACCATTACACAGATATGTTAGACCATGGCTATCAAAATCCCTTTGTTTCTTCTTGAAAGGATTTTGGGAATTGCCTCCAATGCTTTGGTGGGCCACCAGTAGACTTGGGAACACGGTTAGAGATCTGTGCTATTTTGTTTGCTTCCAGACCTCCAGTATCAAGGAAAGATTGGTGAAACCCAGGGAAGGTGAAAAGATAGCAAAGTCTTATTATTCCTGGTCTGGCTGAGGGTCAATTAAACAAAAAGTGCAGAATCTGTAAAGGACATGCTGACAGATAGGAATCGGTACAAGCTTTTTCAGAGGGTATTTTAGAAGAAGGGAAAGGATTTGACAGTTCAGAAGAGAACTGCAGCAGAGATGAATACAGCACACATAGTATGATTTGTAACTGTTTCATGAGCTTGAATATTATGCTTGGTGGTAACAGAGCCACCAGGCAATCTATCCCTTCCTTGCTCCCAGGAAGATTAATGATCTTCTTCTTCTGTAGCTCACTTTATCACTCCTGTGGCGTGGTTTCATCATTCTGATGATTTCTCTGGTCTTGCCTTTCTCCCTTTCGGCCTCTGCCCACCAGCATGTAACATCATAAAAATAAAGAAATAAAATGGCAAGCACCCTGTAGAGCTTGGAAGCCAAGGCCGGGTTCAGAGATCATAAAACTCTCTCAGCTGAAGACAATCAGAGCCGGCTGGGTCAAGGCATTTGACTGCGGGAGGCTCAGAAGCAATCGCCCCCCAGCGCAGTTCCACCCTCAAACACTGAAAAGGCCAGCAGTGGATTTGGGCTAAGATGCACATTTCCAGCCCTGGAGGCTATCTGTGATCCTTAAGATACAGCTCCCAGATCTCTAGAGGTTGCTATCGAATGGAAATTATGAAATATGTGACTAGAGGATAACAAGATGAAGTATGACACTCCTTGTACTTGAACTCCATTCCTGCTGACTTTGGGACACATGGAGTTTTCTTGGCAGCCATGTGTAGGTGGTTTATAATATATCTATCCATCCATCCATCCATCCATCCATCCATCCATCCATCCATCCATCCATCTATCTATATCTATCTATCTATCTATCTATCTATCTATCTATCTATCTATCTATCTATCTATCTATCTATCTATCTATCTATCTATCCTGTTATATTTCATCTACCTACCTACATAAACTATCATCTATCTTCCTAGCTACCTACCTAATAGGTATGCACATGAGGCAGAACTTCTGGGTTCATTAGAATTCTCTGCTTCTGCCCTATCTAGTAGCATTGATCATATAGCTGATCAGCAGACTAGATAAAATGGTGAGCATCATTGGGATCACTACTAGGATCCCTGCCTTGTGCTGGAAGCAAGGATATGAGTGAGAGCCCCTGAGGATCCTCGGTCAAAGAAGGTGGACAGCAGTGAGCAAGTTCAGTCAACAAGCAGAAAGTGTAATCTGGGAGACCGAGGAAAAGGAGAGAAATTGCAAACAACAGGACACTAAGGCTATCGCAAACACTGCTTCCACAGTGATTAGTTCCCAGTGACGGGCCTTTATACTTCTGCCTTCAAGACTTCAACCAAGCTAACTGTTGAGTTTAACGGATGCAGTGGGCAATTCAGGAGCCAAGGTTGACTCCTGCGTGACACAGCTTGTTACAAAAAGCTTTCCCCTCCACCTAGGGTGGTTTTTTTTGCCTGTCTGAGTCTTGTGTCTCTTATGCATGCAAAGCACAGAATGTATGCCACATCAGAGCTGGGCTTGATTATCAGGACTATCACCACTACTGAAGTGTCAACCTTCCCAGGTAAATCAGGTAGAAAACACAACCAGATCAGGTAATCCTACTTTGTTGTAACATTTTGTATCAACAGAATCTGAAAGTACAAATCTTCCACCATCTCCTTTACAGCCTGAGAAGTTAGGGAGGTTCCCTTCTGAGCCTCTTACTCCACCCACTGTGCAACTGTGGGCTACGCACTCTCTTATCAGACCATTCCCGAGGCAATATCCCTTTGCTCCATTTCTCAAGCTGCTTAGAGCTCGAACAACCTATGTTCTGGCCAACAAGTCCAGTATCTTAATGGCTTGACCACCACATCCCCTGGGTTATGTATGTGTATAATGCATACACATTAAATTCTCAGCTGCTGAGTGAATATATATGTTCTGCTAAGTATACGTACACTACTCTTACTAGGGTCAGTGGCTGATCAAATGTAACAAACTGTAAAACAACATAAAAGGTATTTTTAAAAGGGAAAAAAATTGAATTATATATCTGTGGATGCCTAAACATTAAAGGAACAGTTTTCTGTGTACAGCAGCAATGGTAGCTGAAAGAAATGTGTAATTCTTCTAGAGAGGTTAGGGGTTCTGTCCAGAAATAAGCAGCTGATCAAGATGTCCTCGTAACTAACAAATCTTCAACATCTTGACAGTTCTAGGATTTTGTGAAAAGTTGAATTTATAGATGCTCCAGTCAAGTGTAGCTTATGTGCGATAAATTCTAACTGCTTTGGTATCTGTGATTCTTGAAGCTAATGCATCTTACTGTCACTTCTTCCTTGATCCAATGATCAGTAAATACCAAGACAGCTGACACATTGCTAATGTAGGACAAGGCCAATGACAATGAAACCTTTGCAAGCCAAGATGCCAATTTGGAGCATTGTTTCTATCTACAAGCCTTGTGGAAAGAGCTTGTGAAAAATGAGACAGGCTGGTCTGTTTGCTTCTAGAGGTCAAGTTCTACTGAAGGAATCCACATGGCAGACAAAAGTACAGTCTATTTTCTTCCTTCTCTCTCTCTCCCACCCCCAATAGGCCTGACAGATTAAGCTGCAACAACAGATAGAAAAATCCAGTTTCTTGGCTAGCCAAGAAAAGAACAATTCTGCAGGAAGCTCATAACTGGACTTAAAGGCAACATTAAGGAAGGATTCAAAGTTGACTACCCAGACCCATAACTATGTGGAAGATGTATTAAATTTTAGAGAAGACTTAGAAATATATCTCAGCAAGTTGAGTGAACTCCAGGGAAATGACCTCAGCTGCCCTCAAACCTGCTTCTCTTCTGAGGTGCTACAGTTCAGCCCACATCATTCCCAACATAACTCAGAGAGACAAGACAGCCAATGCTGATTTTTTTAACCACAGCCATTTTTTGTGACACCCAGTGAATTAGATATTTTTCTGATATATTTGATTCCTAGGGATGAAATGTAAGATATCTCAACAGCTTTGGGTCAAAGATTTCATCCGATTGTTATTCTTTTCCTCTCCTATTTTCTCTAACACTCTGAGCCAACCAGCATGTATGCATATACATAACTGACCGCAATATTGCTTTTTCCTGGCAAGTCCATTTTTTGTCACACAGTCTCAGTGTTTATAGGGAATACTGCAATTTCTACTCACTCAAGCATTATTTTTCCTTTTCACAACAGGAAGATAGCTCCTTTGCACTGACAGAAGTATTAGCAAGCTCAAGTGTCCTCAGCCAGAGATCACAAAACCACCACTGCAGTCGTTCAATCTGTCACTTGCAATGAGGATGTATCTTCCTAAAGCTCTTACAGTTGTTTGTGCTAAGGCCCTGAGTCTACTCAGGTGTGCAATCCAGTGCCTACTCTGATGATTCATTTTTTGAAACCACCCAATCCAAATTCATCAGAATCTTATTGTGGGTCTCCCACCCTATTCCCAATCACTTCTCTAGTTAGCACATGAATGTCCCAAGAATCTGCACCTGAAATCTTAACTACAACAGACCATCTGGTACAGACTGCTCACCAGCTTATTAGGTTGGGAAGTTTCCTTCTGCCCAGAAGAAGGCCACTGACAACCATTCATCTACCTGTGGATCTGTCTCTTTTTGTGTGTCTTTGTGTCAGTTTTTGACTCCTAGTGATTGCCTGGACATTCCCTAATCCTAAATCCCTGTAGTTTTCTTGGTAAGGTTTTTCAGAAGTGGTTTCCAATTGCCTCCTTCCTAGGGCTGAGGAAGAGTGACTGGCCAAGGTCACCCAGTTGGCTTTCTGTCTAAGATAGGACTAGAACTCACAATCTCCCAGTTTCTAACCGTTACACCACCCTGTTTCTGTCTCTGATATAATGCAAAACAGACAAAGCTGTGCAAGTAATTAAAACCCAGAGATCTTGATCGGGACATACAGAACGGCAGATCTAACATTTCATCCTCCTATCTAAGTGGCCTCTTTTGTAATTTCTCCTTACTACCTCTATAAGATCCCTTCTGCTACCTGCACAAGAGCATTCTTATTAGCAACGTTCAGTGCCTCTCCTTCTGGGCTCCACAATAACATCCCTTATTCAGAACATTTCTGCATTTGTTGAGATTGCAAACGAATCAGGAGGCCGCACTTTACTTCATCGCTTCCTCTGACACAGCTCATAACTTCGCTTCTTACTCATTGTCGGGGCTGGTCTGGAAAGTTATTAGCCTTTTACTGTTGACATCTCTGAAAGTTCCAGGAATACAGTTAAATTGTGCTAGGTTGCAACTGCTGTTAGAAAGCTCTGAGTTACAGAGACATTTTCTATCATTCTATTCCTGTTTCTATTCTATTCCTATTTCTGAATATTCTGAATTTCTGTTCTGTTCTATATTGTACTCTGCTCTATTCTAATCTTTCTATTCTACACTATATGTACTTCTTTTCAATTGTCTCCAATTCTTAGAACCTGCCTGGACAAATCCCTGCAGATTTCTTGTAGCCTTTGCCTCCTTCCAAGGGCTGAGAGCAAGTGACTGGCCCACGGTCACCTAGCTGGCTCTATGCCCCTGTGCCAGGACTAGAACTCACAGCCTCCTGGTTTCTAGCCTGTTGCCCAACCACCACACCAAACTGGCTTTCGTTCTTTAATAGATGCTAAAATAATATTACTGATCTCTTTCAGTAACCTGCTTCCTTTGTTCTGGACTTCTGTGGGGGAATGTCTCTGGCTGTAAATTAATACAGATAAGTAATCATTAGCGAGCAACATAGGGCAACGGATGGATTTTTTTTCTTTTACAATCTGAGCAAAATGAAGATGCAAAGGATTCAAGGCTTACATTTTCCCCCAGCCTCTGTGTGATGTTGATCTGAGGCAACCCTCGTAACAACAAAAGGGAAGTGTGCAGAGCCTTTGCTATTTTGCAGAGGCACATTCATCTGAAAATGGATCAGGATTCTTCAAATGGTCCTCAAAGGATCAGAAATGCATATGAGAAAGGTGCGCAGGGTACTTCCTCCTTGTGATCTTAATGTGCCTTATTTCACTAGCTAGGCAATCAGTCAAACAAACAAACAGATGTAGATCGTTATTTTAAAAAAATGGGTTCACTTCAAGAAACAAAAAATACTTAAATACAATTTATTTTCTTAATAGTCCTGTCCTGCCAATTGGCATTTGGAAATTACATTACAGACTCCCTTCGGTCTATGAGAGTTGTATGGGATGCTAATTAAAACCTGCAGACAAATATAGATTACCATCTTAAGCCAAAGCAGGTTGCTGGCAGTTCTCCTGAGTTGAAGACAATGGCATTTTTCTCAACAACAATTGCTAGACTTTTATCAGAAGATGCCAAGCATCGAATCCAGATTCTTCTATAGTTAATGAATGAGTTTTGCACCTGAACTATAAGCGTCCCCCAAAGCAAAGGATCCCTCAACGGTCTGAATTGAGTCCCTCCAAAGATCAATGTTACAGTTTTTGCCTGTTTTGTGGCAGAAAATGCAGCCCACGTGAATATAATCGAAAGGTTGCTTTGATGATTTTAAATTATTGAAATATTAATTTGATAACTAAAGTACTGCTCTTCTTTCTGAATCTAGAATAGAATATATACAGAATTCCAGCCCTGCCCAATCTTGAAGGGATCTTGCTCCCCTCCAAAATGTCACATATGATCTCTAGCCGATAAATATTGCTCATTGCTAGCTTTTTGATGTCTCCAGTTCGAGTTTCTAATCCATTTTTTTTAATCTGGAGACACTGGATGTTGAACTGACTTATGATCTCTCTTGAAAGAGCTAACTTATTTTTGTTTATTACATACATTATAGGAGGTATTTGGAATCACTGCACTTCTGAACGTAAGAGAGAACTCCATCCACAGAAGAGTCCTCCGTACTGTACACATCAGTTTACCATCACAAGTTAAGACAAGGGGATTTCCAGTGGTCCTATCTTCTACACTATTTTTATTTAGGAAGCTCTGAGATGAGCGATATGGAAATCAGTCAACTTCATGGGTTACAAAACTGCTTTCAAGCTCCTACCCCAAAAAAAATCTTTTTTGCATCAAGCAAATGGAATCTTTCTGCTCCATGCCAGCTCTTTCAGGCAAGCTGCGCTAATTGTTTGGATTCATTCATATCAACATCTTTGCACACACCCACTGGGGGGAAGAGCAAGTAAACAACTTTAATTTTGATGGAGCAAATCATCGCTTTTGTGCGCAAACACGCATGCATCCTTTGACCTTATGTGGAAGATGTATTAAATTTTAGAGAAGACATTTCCCTAAGTGGCCAAAACTTTCAGGGTTGGTAAAGCCCAGATTTATCTTGCAAAGACAGAAGGGTGGAGATTATGGCGTCCTTGAGACATCTCTTTTATGTACGGTCAGGTGAGCAGAGCAAATAATCATCTCCAAGAAGGATTCAAAGCCTCAGAAAAACTGCAGCTCTCTTTTGAACCGTGTTTGCGCAGCACAATAAATCACAGACAGACCAAAATAAACCATAAAGTGGCCAACTAATGTTAGCCTTGTGCACTGTGTGAATTCAACATATGTGTGGTTAGATGACGGTTCAGTATGGCAGGTGAACCCAGAAAATTGGGTTTAGTAAACCATGATTCAGTTAAAGAGAGCTCAGTGATGTGCAAAGACAATTTTTCCTTTGTTTTCCTCTAGTTTCCAACAAGTTTGGCCAAAGATCTGAGTGGCTGTCGGTCATTCATTGAATCCTCCTCCTGGACCATGGCAGGTAAGGCGATCTAAGCCAGACAACTGCTAGCTGCTGCCATTTTAAAACACCCACAGTGCCCACAGTTTTTTAGAAGGATAGTGGGAAAATAAAACTAACAGGCTAATATCCTCTAAACCAACCTGCTAATGCTCCAAGACCCAACCTCCTCTCCATGTTCTGCAACAGCTGATTTCGGTACCTTTTCCATGTTTCCCCATAATGCATAGTCAGTGCAAAACGTTTTGCTGCCTGAGATGAAAGGCAAATTGGTTCTCCATCATTCCATTTACAAATATTGGCAGGGTCAGAAACTAAACTGAATCTTAGTTCTGTACCAGTGATAGGTCACTATTCTTTTCCTTACCTGAAGGCAGTTGAGGAGTTGAGCCAAGAGTCCAAAGGTCTTGAGCTGGCAGCTTTGTCAACATCAACACTCAACGGCTATCTTAACAGCCACCAGGTCCTCAACAACAGGACCATAATTCATGAGAATGGCAGGAAGAAAAACCTACCATTGAACCATTATGGGTAGAAGAGACGCTTGCACACTGATATGGCAGAAGGCAATTAACTGTTTCATTTGGCTTCATTATTGTTGGCTGTGAAGAATCTTATCTAATCAAATGGGTCTCTTCAGCCAAATCTTTGCATAGGAACTAAGTTTTACTAAGCAAGCTTTGACAGTTTGTGGTTTAATACCAACACCTGGTTGGAGCAGTCTGACAGCCAGCAAGCTAACTCAGAAGATCTCCAAAAAGATCTCCAGAAACAGATGCTTCTAAATACTAGCAGAGAGAAACCAACAAGGAGATTACTCTTACTTCCTTCATGTCTGCCACCTGAGTCAACCTAAAAGCTTGGAAAAATGGATGCCAATTTACTAAATATTACAAGGAATATCTCCACCTTCTGTTTGTATTGAAGAACTGGAAATCTCCCCATGGCTTGAAGATGTGACCAGTAAGAGGAACAACGAATTTCTGCCCTAATGAACTCATTGATAAATGCAATGCTAAAGGACATGTATTCAGTGTGCAAGATTCTGCCACTTAACTCTCCCCATCCCTTTAAGTAAATCTGATTGATAAGATTGTGAACATCTAGCTTTCTTGCTGGTGACTGCTAAAGACTTGATACAAATCTTCATACCAATAAGGCTCTCTGACATTGTTCCTAAACATGGAATGGCACTGGTACCTGCAATGCATATAAATGCACGATTTTTAAAGATGCTTGCAAGCAAACCCACAGCAAACAGAAATACTGTAAATAGCCTCAGGCATAAAAACAAAAATCGAGAACGGAGGCAAATAATGCCTCCTTCAGGCTTTTGAAAGCCCATGGCAAGTCCTTTGCTGAGATGCGCAGCTGGTTTGGATTCCAGTCATTGGTCAAGCACAGCCCATAGTCTGCTGCCCACCTTTTCTAAGAAAAATTGGTGAAGTTGCCATCCCAATTAAACATAGTCAAATGGAGAAAAAATTGAATTGCTGACTTAATGTTCTAGGAGTCCTTCCATCTCAATGAAGGGATGTTTGGTTTTTCCTGTTCCTTCCACTTGCTGCTAAAAATTTTTCCTCTTAAATTTGAGGGCACAGCCCTTTAGTTCTCATCTCTATTTAAAAAATCCTTAGTACAAAGGATTGAATTAAGTCCTGCACTTCTGTCAGGGTCTTGAATTTGCAGCTTGTCGACTAACCTTCCAAGAAATGTTGCATCTAACCTGGAGGTTCTGCGTGTGACAACTATCAAAAACGTAGCAAGGTTGCTGCTGGATTCATTAATAAGATAATTAAGCATCTTATTCCATATAGCACAGGAGCAGAAGCAGTGGATGTAAGCATCCTCTTCTAGCATTGCTCCCCTGGGCTTCTGGACATATAATTTGCAAAACAGCAGTATTAACCATGGAGAATATTACTCCCTACCATTCTGATGCTCAACATTATGAAGCCATTTAAGCTAGTGGCTATCGCTACATATTCTGATGGGAGTTTCTCAGCTGAAAGTCAGTCCTTTTCTTCTTTCCAGTCTGAATATTATTCCAATAATTTCTGCTGAGTTAAACTGGAAAAAATATTAAAGAGCCTCAAAGTTCCTTCTTAACTTCTTATATTATCTTGGAGAACCAGTGGTTTATAGGAAAACTTTATCAGGAGTCAGTTTGGCATCATTTTACCCCCTGGTTCTTGTTGGCTCTTCTTTCAACACTGAGCTTGCCAGAAATATTAGTGCAACATTCCCTCAGTTTTTAATCATGATAACATATTTTGTGGAGACAGAATCATCCTTTGGGGTGAACTATAGAGAAACAGTTTGGTCTAGTGGATAAGGTAGACTAGCAGCTAGGAGGCTGTAAGTTCTAGTCCTGCCTCGGCCTTGAAAGCCAGCTGGGTGACCTTGGGCAATTCTCTCTCAGCCCAACTCACCTCAGAGGGTTACTGTTGTGGGGAAAATAGGAGGAGGAAGGTGTGTTAAATATGTTTGCCATCTTGAGTTGTTTATAAAAGTAATAAAGGTGGGATACAAATAAAGAATATACTTTGATATGGGAAAAGATTCAAAGCAGTGGCTATGTGGAATACAGCATTATCATCAGGTTCATCAAGCTTTGGAAGTATTATGAGAAAAGAGATACAATCATCCTTCTTATTGGTAAATCAAGAGGAAAACCAAGTTTGATGTGGCATTGCCCCTTTTCCACCAAGAAAGAGACTCACTGCCCTATTGCCATAAATAAGGGACACGTCGTCCTCTTTCTGCTAGTTAAGAAACTCACTGCCCACTTTCCATCCAAAAACAATACTGCTTTCTTTCCACCAGGAAAATATTGCGTCCTCTCTCCAGGAACACAGACAAACAGCAGCACCGTAATTAATTCATTACTCAATAGATGAATGGGCAGCCCAGAAGGAAAAATAAAAGCATCCAATTTTATATTCACAGCTTTTGATTGCATTTTAACCATATGCAATGCCTGCTTATTCACATTACCTCCACAAATAAAGGCAGAGAGTAAATTTCATCAGTGTCAGAGTTGCCAAGTGTATTTGGAAGGTTGTCAAGTCTCTGGAACACACTGGACACTTGTCAGTTTACAAGGTCATTGATCAGTTATTCCCCATTCTCTGAGATGTTGGAAGTCTCACTTTCGTGCCACAAGTTTCCCTTCCTGCTCACTTGCCTGCGTCTCAGACTAAAAATCTCCCAAGTAAGACACTAAACTTCTCAGCTTGCATTGTCCTCAGGGACAGTAATCTTGATATCTATCATGCCTCACTTAATATTGTGTAAATATTCAGTGCTTCAAGATCATGAGTGCTTCCTAATCCCTAAAAGGAAGAACTATAGCATGTGAGGTAGGAACAGTGATATGCAAGTGTACACATGCCTTTTTCATGTAGTCATTAGTGATGGGCAATCAGTTATCAGGTTCAGCTTTATTCCTGTCTGCAAGAAAGATTTTAATCTAGACAATATGGGTCTGTTTCTACTTAAAGAGGAGTTGAGCTAAGCTGTGAAAGGTTAGAAAGCCTGAGATTAATAACTCTTCTTCCATATTACAGCAATTATTAAGATAGGTGAACCTCATTTTTTCTGGCTAACATCCCATCCATCTATGGGTTTTGGCAACAAACCTACTTATTTCTCCTAATTAGATTCATCTCAAAAATTCCAGAAAGTGTGTCTGTGGCTCAGCAGCTTCCTGCTTGATTGATATACTTCCATATCGTTTTATTTCACTATTGAGTGTTGGCCTGCTCCTTTCCAGAGGCTTGGATCTCTTCCTGCATTCACCCAAACACTTTCAAGGACCATGAGACAACTTGCATACTCCCTATGCAGCAAGCCAATATGAAGCTCCTGGCACCTCTGTGGATTGCACATTTGACAACTGAGACATTCCTTTCAGGAGATAGATGATAGACAGACAGACAGACAGACATTCACTTACATTCATCCCAAGAAAAGTCTCTCAAGTCCTGATTAAAAAGATTAAGAAGAACAGTACTCTTGTAGAGTGGTTACACTTTTTATAGAGTGAAAACACAAGAATTCCAGCAAGGACTCTACTTTCAACTGGGTAACCTATATAGAGGCAAAACAGACCTATGAGGATTCTTGTTCTCTTCCTCATGCTGTTCTGATCTAAAGAGGAAGATGCTTGTCTCTTTGGGGAAGGAGAGTATCCCTGGCTCAAAGTCACCCAGTGACTCTAAGTGGTGTACATCAACAGCAACAGGTGTTTTTTGCTCCAAATGTGGGAGAACTGTCTCCACAACCCACAATGTTGCATTCCATCTATTAATGTTTCCAAGTACCGCAAAAGTTCCACTCCTTACCCTAAGGACTGTTGAGGAGTTTGAGTCAGTTTCGGGGAGTGTTAAAGGCACAAGGCTAGAAACTGGGGGACCGTGAGTTCTAGTTCTGCTGAGGGATAAAACCAGCTAGATGATCTTGGGCCAGTCACTCTTTCTCAGCCTTAGGAAGGAGCCAATGGCAAACAGTTTCCAAAATTTTGCCAAGAAAATTGCAAAGATTAATCCAGGCAATCCAAAGGCAACAAAAAAAATCTACACCCAGTTTGACGAAGGAGCAGTGAAGAATACAGTATTTTCAAGAAAACAATCCAGTTCTTCTTGGCATTCTTTTGCCTGTAATAATATACTTTCACAATAAATATTGCTTGCTTGCGCTGGTTGATATTTCAGACCACAGGGCTCCTTAACATCTGCATAACTTTGGAAGATGAATTTAACATTTGTACGGCAGTTTTCTGCACCATTATCTCATTAGCGGTATTTGTATTTTGTTTAAGCAGCTTAAACACACACAAACCAATTCCACCTCTTGGTTTGCATTACATTTTTGTCAGCTCGGTTTTGCAACCTGACATGTTAGATGCAATTAACTGGATTGCTGCCCTTTTATATTTCTGTTGTTTTGTTCTTGTTTTTTTTCTTCCCCTTTCTGTTACAAAATACTTACAGGAATGGAAGCAAGTGATTGCTTTCCTCAAACACATTCATTATTCGCTGTTTTCCATAGTAGCAAGCCGGAGGAAAATCCATCAGCTTTCAGTTCAGTTGTGTAGTCTTCTAACCTACCCAAGTCACACCCAAATCAGTTGCATTTATTGTCTCATGGGTATGCGGTGATATGCATTACGCGTTATATGGGTACAATAATGAAATATAAATGTCAGCCACGGTATACATCATTTAACTGGATGTGCCATCATGAAGGGAAGTGGGGACGGATATATTCACTTTCCTTTGTGCCTTATCTTTTATTCCAGACCCAAAGAGATTTAAATGTCATCAAAGATATTTCCTGAAGGCTGGCGGAACCATTTGCTTCCTGCGCACATTTATATCCGATGAGAAACTTCTTCCACGTCTCTCATGCTTTGCAGAGTGTGGCAGTGCTCAAACTACCGTGAATCCTTTTGGCCCCGCTTCTGCTTAAGGTGGTGTTTCGTGACCTTGGTCGCTTGAAAATGTGTAGACTTCCAAAAATGTACAAAGGCCTTTCAAATGTATACTGGAAATGTAAACGCGAAGAAGAAACTTTTTACCACCTTTGGTGGAGTTGTGACAAAGCAAAGAAATACTGGGATAAGATCTTGATTACACATGCACACACATACATAAACACATCCACATTTATACACCCCCCCACTGTGCAAAAGTCTTAGGCCACCATTTGGTGTTTTAGCAATGGCATAATGACCACACAGAACTATGTCTCTGTCTCTTTGTTAGAATGCAACTAGAAAATACAGAGAATTTTTATTTCTTGTGTACACAGAAAAAAACAGGCTGAAGTGGCACGTAATTTAGTACTGGCTATTTAATACTGACTTTTGCCTGAAGAAGTCATTTTGTTCTGACAATTGTATTTGTTTAAATTTTGTGTACGTATTTGCTGTATTTTGTGTTTGAATCTTAAATACAGAGACTGAAAAAGAATTAGGGATGGTGGTTAAACATTTGCTAAAACAAAGCGGGTGGTGGCTTCAGACTTTGGCATGGAATTCTGTGTGTATACATATATGCATATATATATGTGTGTGTGTATATATATATGCATATACATACATAATATATACATACATATACATACATTTTATATATGTGTGTGTGTGTATGCATGTATATGTATATTTGTATGTATGTATGTGTATATATATATAGAATCTTTATTGCTCATCTTATAATTCTGTTTAGCTTGTTATGTGAGAATTTTTCTGTGTATCCTGTATCCTGTCCCTTTCTTGAGAAACATAGATATTCTTACCATCCCTTTCATTTCCACATGGAATTGATAAAGTCTCCTGAATAGGAGATGAAATGTTTTCCAATTACATTTAATAATAAAAGTCCAGTTGTCTTTTTAAGAAAGTTTGCATTTTTTGCAGTTTTGTTACAAACAATGACCTGGATTAATGAGAATATACATAGATACTGGGATAAGACTCACATTCGAATACAGAAGATTCTTAAAATGAATTAAAAAAAATCAAACCAGAGGCGTTTTTTAGCTTTAATGGATAAAGAACTGAGGGGAAAGCTGGAACTTTGGAGTTAATTATGTTGACAGCAGAAAGAATGCTTTATGTGCAAAAATGGAAAGACGCTTTCATTCCCTCAACAGAAGAATGGTTGGAAAAACTGATGGAACTCGCAGAGATGGCTTTGTGCTCGAGAGAGAAAAAGATGAAATAACGACTTGGGGTTTGCTGATTAAATACACTCTTGATATAAAAATGGCTGGTATAGACTGACTATGCAAAAACAAAAAGTTGAGACTCTACAGTTACTACTTCATTCTACTCTGCAGGAAAAAGTTGGAAGTCGATTTTTTTTTAATTTCCCCCCTACCCCAGACTTCTCGCTCCTCCCCATACCCCTCTTCCTTTTCCTCCCCTTTCTTCATGTTCATTTGTATTGTATATTTTGAAGTTTAATAAAGATGTAATTAAAAAGAAAAAAAAGGAAAACGCACGGACTTCCAACTCCAGAATTCTGGCCAGGGAAATTCTGGAAGTTGAAGTCCAGACCTCTTCAAGTCCTCAAGGCTGAAAAACCCTGGTTCAAGGATTCCAACAGTGGAATGTACCCGTTTGCATTATACCATAATGTTTGAAAGTGCAGGAGATACTGATTTGAGGAATCAAACGGTGGAATGAACTGCATTAAATATTCCTTATAGTGGAAAGAAGCTGTAGAAGTAGGCTGACTAGCGACGGAGGAGGATATTCTGCTGGCACCTGTCTATGCAGATATAGGCAAATGTGTATCAGCACTGTGCAAATTCCTGGAAATCCAAGTTTGGCGCTCAGAAAAATGTGGAAGAGTCCATGCAAGCATGTCAAGGAAGCCAAGAGCAGCTTCCGAAACAGCCATGTTGGCCTGGGGAAAGATGAGGCCGGTTTAATTATTCAAGATGAGGACCTTTCTATGACCTCTTTCTTGGTCTGAATTGCAGAGAATTTGCACAGGAATTGTGCAAATCCACACATCTTAAAGTTGCCAAAGTTGGACATCCCTGCTCTAAAGTAATTCAGCTCTGGGGAGATAATGCCCTTCTTTTCTGAGAGATGAACTCTATTTTGCTTCTTTCGTAAGGAGAGATTTGGGAATCATAATATATGTCTGAATTTAAGGTAACTAATAGCACTCTTCCTACTCCACCAACCTTAAGCACTATAACAAAAAGCTGGAAACTGAAGATCAAATTACAAGCAAAAATTTAGTTCCTGCTTTCTTCAGAAACTTCCCAAGGAAGAAATCCGTTGGCTTTAAATGGCAAACAATTCCACTCTTAAAAGCAAAAAACCCAAAATACATAATCATGCTGGTACTGTGATAAAATCCTTTAAATATAAAAAATGTCATTTATTTCATCCATTGCAAACTAGCATTTTTAGCCAGGTTATAACAAAATTGCCAGACAGCACTTTTCTTTCCAAAAGAAATATTAACACAAGGAAAGGGTTTTTTTTAGAAAATGATATACACAGAAGGTTCAGAATTATGTAACATATCATGAGTGAAAATAATATATTAATAGAAGCAGTTCTGGCTACGTTATATACACATATCAGAATTAATACCATTATTTCTTTACATTCAAACCTGAACAGATCAAAAACACCAATATACTTCAATACTTTACCTAGCCGTAGGTATAAAAGCATTATTTCAGGATATGGCATATTACAAAAGAGGGTGTTAGCTGCAAAGTAGGAATGTTCTGTTTTCCATCGTTTCATTAGATTTAACAACCATCTTAAGCCATTTGAGAGCAACTTTATGCAAATAAGTAAGGCTGATGTTTTGAAGCATCAGTCAGACATAAACATCGGGAAGGGAAGGGAAGGAAGGGTAGGGAAAGAAAGGGGAAGAGGAGGGAAAGGAAGAAGAAGGGAAAGGGAAAGGAAGAAGGGAAGGGAGGGAAAGGGAAAAGAAGAAGGGAAAGGAAGGGAAAAGAAGAAGGGGAAGGGAGTTATGTATAAAAACATCAAATCCATTTGCTCAAATATATGAATCGGTCGAGACATACTGTGAGTTATCCATGATGATACTGTTGGTCTAGTGGAAATAGAGATTGAGCAGCTAAGATTTAGGGAGGGAGCAGGCATCTGCACTGAGCACCCTGCTCGCCTTGAGCTGTACAAACCATCAGGCCATCGAGAAGCAAGGTGATGGAGGGTTCCAGAACTAAATGCTTGGGTCAAGGCAAACTCCCAGAGCCCGTGGAAGCTCACACTTCAGTTCCACCGCCCTCCTAGCCTGCTAGGACAGGGCTGCTCAGCTCGCATCAGCTCCCGGGTTCCATCAAGCTTGGAGCAATGTGTTGAGCGCCCAGAGTAGCTGAGGATGGAACCCAGTTTGGAAACTGGCTTCACAAAACGTAAGAGCTGAAATTGCTATTTAAGCATCTGCAAGGCCTGAAGCAGCCACGTTGCTCTCCAAAATCCTTCAAAGAAAAAAAAGAGATCCATGGTTGACCCTGCCCACTCAGCTGCTCAAAAGGAATGTAAGACAGGATGGCTCTTGGGTTGTGTTTCCTGCTTCCTCCTTTTCTTTAGTCCCCCTTTCAAAGGACCAGAAGAGGGGGATCCTGAGTGTTTCTGAGTTTCATTTTAGTACCACCTGCCTCTCCATTGGAAGGCCAGTTAGATAAGCTTAACTCCTGTCTTGTGGACTGTGAAAGGGGAAAACTGAGCAATGTCTGTGGAGTGGCTGTAGCTAAGAAGTGGAGCCCCTTGACAAGTTCTAAATGGGAGACAATGTGTAAGACCATCCCTGCATTTAAAAAATAAGGGGGGGATCATGAATGAATTCCTTTTTGCATGATAGTCTATAGCCAAAGACACATTTTAAAGAGTTGCATGATAAGGAGAAATAAAACTGGAATAAAACAGGAGACCCTCCACCACAAAGTGCATCGCATCATAAGTGGCAAGATTCAGATTCTTGCCATCTTTACAGAAAATCCATTAAACCTTAGCCAGGACTACTTTAAGTCACAACTCTTTTAAGCCTGGCCCAATCCCAATGTATGTGTCTCACCCCATTCTGAATTGTTTTGCTTTAATACATGAAAGTGTTTTTTTTTCAAAGCGTTACCAACATTCAGTGTTTGCAAAATCAAGGGCATTACTGACCAGTTCCTCAATTAATACCAGAACAGGCCCAAAATAACAGCAAGAAGAAATAAAAATGAAGAAAAGAAGTTGATTGATTTCTTTCCCGCAGAGAAACCAGAGCGTCGCTTGCTCTGAAGAAGAGATGAGAAAAAATGCAAATCCCTGATTTGGGTTTACCCAAAGCTTGCTCGGGAATTTTGGGACCTGAAGTCCACACATCTTAAAGTTGTCAAGGTTGGGCACCTCTGATTTAAGGCATCTTAAAGTCCTCCAGGAAAGGATAATTACAGGCTATGATTCATTGACAACCAGGTAGCAACAATCTGTCAAGTTCAGACAACATGCTTAAACCCAGGCATTGTTAAATCCAGTTTAACCGAACCCAGTCTCTCTGTTTACTTAACGTTATGCCCAACAAACCACATACTGGCACAAAATGATTCCCAGACACATGTAACATGCTAAGGACATGACTAAGGGTATAAAGGCAGCTTACAATACTTACATAAACACAACATCATTTCCACGAGCATCAATGGTCCAGAAGTTTTTTTTCCTCCCTCCTGAATTAATTAATTTTTATTTAATAATTTACCATCAATGGAAAGCTGTGGTGTTATAACAAAAATCCCAACATCTAACATTCTCTTTTTACAACATTGGTCCTGGTCCAGATGAAGTGTGTATATATGTATGTATATGTGTGTGTATGTATGCATGTATGTATTATTTATTTTCCACCACAGTTTGCAAATAGATTCTTTCCGAATCAGACAATGTGATTGTCTGGATTTGTTTCCACATTTTGCCTCTCATAGTTGAGGTCCACCTATGATGACAATTACAGGCCTCTCTCATCTTTTTAAGTGGGAGAACTTGCACAATTGGTGGCTGACTGAATAC
>JANHZU010001873.1:221716-235130 GCA_032468055.1 Acrochordus granulatus
CAAATAGATTCTTTCCGAATCAGACAATGTGATTGTCTGGATTTGTTTCCACATTTTGTCTCTCATAGTTGAGGTATGATGACAATGACAGGCCTCTCTCATCCTTTTAAGTGGGAGAAATTGCACAATTGGTGGTTGACTAAATACTTTTTTGCCCCACTGTATGTGTATATATGTACTGTATACATATGTGTGTATGTATGTATGTATGTATATATACAGTATGCATGTATACAGTACATATATATGTCTATATATATATGTACTGTATATATATATATACTGTGGATATGTAGATAGACAGACACAGTATATCTCCCTCTGTCCTTGCTTCGCTACTTTGGCAACTTTGAGACATGTGAACGTCAATTTCCAGAATTCTGGGATTTGGAAGTCCACACATCTTAAAGTTGCCAAAGTTAAGGAACACAGTTCTATGCAATAATGAGACACAGGTTGTGATTTTCCATTTCATTGCTACACCCAGTATTATGTTTTTCCTCTCTTTATAGCCAGAAAGACATTTACTTGCAACTGAAAGCAACAATTTATGCTTCTGATGAAGTAGAGTCTAAATCATAAACAACAATCATGAACAACATTGCCAAAAGAAATCATGTAATCCTTCAAATCCTGTGCGTCTTCTCTTTTGGTTTGGTTTGAGTTTCTGATAAGATCATCTAGAATAACATCAGAAGATTCATGCTCTCCCTTGCACTGCTTTAAATGTTCAGAACCACAGGATTAGCCCCTTCCACAAAATTCTTCCTTGGGGCAATGAAGAGAAAGGATGTTCTTCTCCATGTTATTAATCACTTTAAAACAAAAACGTTGTGCCTCAGTTTTCCATAAGCTCCAAATATAGTTAGGAGCTCGTTCCACTTAATATGCCAAAGAACTCAGAAAGAACGCAATAAACCAGTGGAAGTGGAGAAGAGGCTCCATTTAAGAACAAGAGATCGTTTAGGATTTTCGTCAAAAATGCTAAGAACTGAGCTGAGCTAGAAATGGTGTCCTCAAATTCCTAGCCAACCACGGCTGTTATATATGGACAACGGCCAGTCAGGGAAGGTCAAGCGAAACAGCAAGCAAAAAAAAAAATACATATTTTTGCTCAGTGTCACATTCTCAAATCTTTATCATGTCTAATTCTGGTCTGTCCCAGTTTGTCAAGCTTGAAATCTCTCTTAAGCAGGTACTGCTTTCCTCCTCATTAATATGAGACGACAAGAAATTTCTCATTACTGGCTGAGATGTTTGCACAGCCCAAATCCCATCCATTATCGCTGCTGTGAGCCTTCCAGTCAACACTGCCTTTTAATACCCTCCTATTCATTTCATTTGACAGCTAACAACCAAACATCTTTTCCTGTACGAGGAAGCCTTCATGTCAGGGCAGCAAATCTGAACCTATGCATCTGGGCTTGCTCTGCGAGTCAAATTTTAAATTTACGGCCAAGGTGTCTTCTCCCTCTCCCGGGGCTCAGCACATTAAAGCCCATCAGTCTGTTTCACAACTATCAGACTCCTTTTAAAATCGAGGCAATGCATCGACTGCCGTTGCCACACCGAACCTCTGTGCAAATAGGAGTGGCTTAGAGAATGACTAACCCTTTTCAATACGGTATGATTTGTTCAGCCCGCAGAATGGCTTTTATTATGTGGCTTGAGACAAATTTAGAATAGGGTCCCGGTCATGGGAAGCTGAGTTGAATAAATGCACTCCAAGTCCTGATGCAGGGCAGGTTTGGGAGCTCATCGGATACCTGGTCAGAAGAAGAGGGAGGAATAAAAAATACGCTGGCTGCAACCTGGGGGTTGAGACAGAAAATTCAATCGCTCAGCCCCAACCCAAAGAAGCATCTTTTTTTCTTTGTATTTTTTTCACCTTTACCTAGCTCATACCACACATTAAAAAAAAATACACAGAAATCCAGGGTGAGGCTGCCTTACTTACAGTACTATAGTGTTTCTCAACCTTAGCAATTTTAAGAGACGTGGACTTCAACTTTCAGAATTCCCCAGTCAGTGGTTGGCTGGGGGATTCTGGGAATTGAAATCCACACCTCTTTCAAGTCGCCAAGATTGAGGAACACTGGTTTAGAGCATGTTTCAGAACAGAGTCACAGAACTGAACTACACAGAAAGCCTTGGCAACATTCTCATGAAGCCTGATCCCTCCATTGATTAAGCCCAGCTGCAATCAATGGGACATGCTCCGAAGCACATGTCTGCACCACGCAATGGCGTCCTTTTGGCCAAGAGTCCCAAAAAAGGAATGTGCAAAATGGTTGCTTCCTGCTCACCAGCAACGCTTCTCGAGGCACACTACGAAATCCCTCCTCTTTGATATCATTCCTTGTCAAGAGCCCAGCCTTGTTAGAAGATGAGATACCCTCTCCTGACCACCCCCAAAAGCCAAAGCTAGGAACTTTCAAGGGATTAAGAATGCAAATTTGGGAATTTGGGAACAAGGGATGTTTTTTCCCCACTCCTTGTTCTCAGCAGGCAAATCCTATCAGAATACCATCTTTTAATGTTGCTTCATTGCATGTATTTTTTTTTAAAAAAAAGGCATTCTTGAGAGCCCCACACCTTCAGAGTAACCTCTTCTGTGTTCTTGAGTCAAATTCTTTATGACTCCCATTACTGCTTTTTCAAATTTCATTTGATCTAGTATCTAAGTAAGCAAAAGTCCTCGGCAGAGACTTCTGATCAGAAGAAGTGGCCCTGTCTGCAGGCTTACAATTGGAAAAAAGAGGGGGGGGAGAGTATAAATGCAGAATTTCATTATTCAAACCAAGCTCAACACAACTCATGCTGAGCATCTGAATCATCTCAATTTCAGCAGCAAAGTGATCTCCCAAAACTTGGGTGACTGGCCACAAGGCCAGTGCGATCAGCATGTGACATACTTAGTTCTTCTCTTCTGTCTTCACATACAATCTCACTGAATTGGCTAACTTAACTTGCAAAGGGTGGATTATTCAGGCTCTTGGAGCTAACATACCAGTTTGTTTGGAAGTTTATGAATCTTTCTATTATTTGGGGATGGGGAGAGTACAAAAACTAATGGGGGGCAAGTGCTAACAGTGCTTTGAGATTCAAAAAAGAGAATGTCAGCCCATTAGAGGGAGTTTAATAGAATAACATGGAGGTGCCACATGCTTAAATAGTTACACAGGAAAGCACTGATGCTCTGCTCAGGAAGGGTAGACTTCATTCTCGTGAATCGTTGAGCAAACCTTCAGGAAAGAAGAAGAGCTGACTTATTATTGACAGCCTACACAAACGTTGTGCGTTCGGAGTGAATTTGGCTCCACATCTCTTTCCTTCAGATTTCTCATCACCTTGCTTGGGACTCTTTGAGTCACTTTTGCAAGAAACTATTTCAGTTAACAGAAATGATCACTGGTGCATTTTCATTTTGAAGCCTTTGTCAAGCTTCCTTCCAATTTTTTTTTAGGAGGATGAAAAGAATGGCCTGAAGCGGTCCACTTATTTTGATGCTGAGAAAGGCCTTTTGTTAACATACTGCCAAAAAAAATCAATAGTGGAAGTCCAGGCAAAACAGGTAGAAGTTTCTGCTCAGGAAGGTTCTTTCCAGCCTCCCTACCCAGATCATCCTTAATAACTCCACTTCAAACAAATGATGAATATCTAACTGCCCAAAGATCAAAGCAGGGTGATTCATCAATGAATCTATTGTTTTGGCCTTACAAGATTGGGGATGAATTGCAGAGAAACAGGAAAACTGTCGCTGTTGCTTCTTACTGTTCCAACTTTGGAAAAGAAATGAGCAAAAACAAAGGTGATGGAGGAGATGGCTTAAAATGAACAGCCCTATCATGCTAACTGTAATTACAGAAATGTTATTCTGAGGAATCTGGAAGGCTGGGAGAGCCATTCTGGCTGCGAAGGGAACTTTTGTAAGATCTACAAAAACTCTCAAAGATGAACAAGAAGCTATTTTGCCTATGGCTTAATGAAAGGAAATGGAAACTAACTTCCTTCCTTCCTTCCCCCCCTCTCCTGCAGTGTTTCTCAACCTTGAGAACTTTAAGCTCTGTGGACTTCAACTCCCAGAATTGAATTCCCCAACCAGCATGGGGAATGGCTGGCTGGGAAATTCAATTCTTGAAGTTGAAGTACACCCATCTTAAATTCTCAAGGTAGAGAAAACACTGTTCCAGGGCAAGAGAGATCCCTGACTCTTCTGGAAAAGGACATGAGCTTCCAAAGGTGGTTTGTCCAGCCGGTGTTTTCCACAGGGCAGCATCTTTTCCGGCGATCGATGCCCTGCTGTTGCTGTTGACTGCTGTTTGTCCTCTGGCGTAGGCTGGGATCATCGGAGCAATACGCGATACGGTCCTTGCAGGGGTCACGGGTCAAAGGTCACCACTTTGAGGTTCCGGATTGCGGGGTTCCCTTGGGTGGCTCCGAGACAGCCGTGGAAAGTGGGTGCTTGTTCGTCGATGGCTGGCTTTGCTGGCAGAGTCTCCTGCAGGCTGGAAGTCACTAAAAAAAGGGGGCAGGATGGGGAAACAAAGAAGTTGTGAGCAAGCCTTCTCATGGTTTTTCCTGAGTAGCAGACCATATTCGCAGACCGTATTCATCAAGAAACAAGTGTTACGGGATTCTCATGATAATCCAAACTCAGAGCAGCTTAGCAGCTGCTCCTGAATTTAAAACAGACTGAGAGCCAACAGAATTGGGAAAAAAACAAACCCTGAGATAGTTTTTTTAATGGCTTCATGGATCTTCTCCATCCTCAGTTAAAGAACTCAAACTGCACATAATAATATTAATTGAAACCAGGCAGCAGCCATCAATGTTAGCACGCCAAGAAACTCTGCCCGTTTATGTAGGTTTTCAGGGGGGAAAAAATCCCTGTGCCAATAAGTATGACTCCAATTAGCATATTCATTTCAATATCATTATCTGCATAAGTATCTGGGCTACGTTACTGGATGTGAACAAAAGTTAAATCTAGCTAAGTTTGTAGCATTAGAGTACAGCTCGTCTTCGACTTCTGAACATAGCTGGGACCAGGATTTCCACTGATAAGCAAAGCGGTGGTTAAGGGAGTCGTGCCCCATTTTACGACCTTTTTTTGCCGTGCTTGTTAAGCAAATCACTGCAGTTGTGAAGCGAATCACAGAGCCGTTAAGCGAGTTTGGCTTCTCCCACTGAGTGGGCTTGTTAGAAGCCGGCTGAGAAAGTTGTAAATGGCGATCACAGGATCTTGGAACGTTGCAACCATTATAAATACATGCTGATTGCCAAGCAGCCAAATTTTGGTCGTGTGACCTTGAGGATGCTGCCACAGTTGTCAGTCACTTTTTTTCAGCGCTGTCATAGCTTCCAAGGATGACTAAATGGATGGTCGTAAGTCGAGAACTACTTGTCTCTTCAAACAAACTAAAAGCCTTGATATGGATGTGTGAAGACAGTTAACTCTGCTGGAAAGCTGGAGCCGATGCAAGTGATAAAGCCAATGCAACTTTGAAAAAGCCCAACTAGCCTGAATTGAAAAAACATTTCCAGCTCGCAGTTTTGTTCATTGTCCTCCCCATTCTTCATCTCAACAGAAACACCCTCTTTAAAGAAAGACATAAATGTGCCTTCACCGGCATCTCTGTCCATTTTTAACTAGCGCAAAGATGGAATCTGGAGTTTCCAGTCCCAGATTTTAAAAGTAGAGACAGCACCAACGTACCCATTGAGGACACTGATTGTGATCAACTCAAAATCCTAAGTTATTTCAGTCTAACAGGGTTAAAGGAAAACATTTGTTGCAACACAACTGCTGGTTCCACTTCAGTTCCTCCCCTCGGGTTCAAAAATAAATTGAAATCAAACTGTGCATTATCCTCATCATTATTAGGTTGGCTCTTTAGCAGGAATGCTTGTTTGGGGGGATACCCTTGACTGCTCCTTTTGACTCATGGCCACAGAACTCCAGATGACAGGGCATTTTTCTCCTGAATCACCAGAGAGCACACAGACATTAAAGACAATGTAAAGAAGATTACATCCATCACCATCCTTTTATTTTCAAATCTACTCTTCTTGAGCCATAGCCAGGTTTACAAATCACTGTTCTTATGGCTTGGCTTTCAGGAAAAATCAGATAGGGAAATATATGTGTTTTGGCAGCAGACAAGCCAAGGTGTTCATCAACCAGCACAATCCTGGAGGATCTCAGGCTAACAATTGAAGAGCACAGGATGTTGCGCCAGTGAAAAGAATGATTGTAATTAATGAAATTTCATTACAGAAATTTCTGTACAAATTCAATCAGAGTTTCAATGGGGAAACTGTTGACATTCTAGATCAGGCCAAATCTAAAAATTCTAGGGAAGACCTGGAAGGTTGGCATTCAGACAAACCAGCTAACAACAGGCCCTCAGAAGAAAATGCCACCAACATACCATTTTGAAAAAGGTCCAATCCAAAATCAAGGAAGAGAACAAACAGTTCCGACTCCAGCAGTCAACACCCAAATCACCAGGGAACAGTAATAGATCTTCCTAATCAAGGAAGATTATATCCTAGTCAAGGAACCACTGAGAAAGGAATCATAGTCCAACAGATAAACAGCCAAAAAAAAAAAAAAACCCATATGCATTGATGATGGCACCTCACCAATGTCTCCAGGAGAATTACCAAGCTCAGAGAACTCTGTGGACTCAACCATTCAATCCTGAGCTACAAACAGGGAAAAGACTTCTGGGAATGCATAAAATGAGAAATCATGAAGTGCAAGACAATTTGGTGTAGTGGTTCAGGCAAATGACTAGAAACCAGGAGGTTGTGAGTTCATGACTTAGGCATGAAAGCCATCTGGGTGATCTTGGGCCAATCACTCTCTTTCAGTCCAAATTGCCTAACAGGGTTGTTGTTATGAGAAAAATAGGAGGAAGGTGTGTTTAATATGTTCACTGCCTTGAGTTATTTGTAAAAATAATAAAGGTGGGATACAAATAAATAATAGAATTTCCTACATCACGGCACCATATAAACTTTCATCTCCATTTTTTATTGTGATCAACCCATATTCTCCAACATTTCATGCTGAGCAGGAAGAGCATAGTTGCTGGGACTTCCCCAGATTGGAAAGTCCATTCTGGAAGAAAAAAACACCAGATCACATTCTTACGTGGATTGTAGAATCGTGATGTGTTCAATTTAAAAAAAAATGAAAAAGTCTCCCTTGAAATTAAGATCTGCCCCACCTCTTCCAGAAGTTGTTAAGAGCAAATTTTTCCATGGATGATC
The DNA here is from genome assembly GCA_032468055.1 of Acrochordus granulatus. NCBI lineage: Eukaryota > Metazoa > Chordata > Lepidosauria > Squamata > Acrochordidae > Acrochordus > Acrochordus granulatus. The sequence goes on from JANHZU010001873.1 coordinate 228,998, forward strand.
AGTAGACTGGTTTCTTAACATATTTTTATTTTCAAATTGGTGTACTTTGGTTTCATTTTTATACTTGGGTTGCATAATGTTATTTACTGGTATTATTTCACAATTTCTGTAATTTTTTTTTACCATACAGGTTTTAATTGCATGATTGTTCAACTGCTATGAGTCTTCAGGGATGTGGCAATATACAAGTAGAATGAGTGAATTAATGAATCCGGCAGTTAAAAACAGGATGTGATCTAAACTGCATTTAATTCATTTCTCTTATTCTAAATCACAGCCCTCTGCGCTTGGATAAAACATGTTCTTAAAATAAAAAGGACCATGCCTTCCATAAGGGGGAAACATAAAACCCAAAAGTGTCCTGACTTCAAACTTTCCTAAACCAAGACATTTCTTCCAGTTCTCCTACTTAATACGAACTTTCTGAAGATATGACTAAGCATCAATGAAAGGAGGAGGTAACACTGAACTGGATAAGCAAGAGTAGACGATTAAAGCTAGTGTTGAAGTGTTATATTATAGTGACGATGTAACCTTGATCTACTCTGAAGTGGCCACAATGAACTAGGAAATGCTTATCTAGCTCACAGTCTCTAGGTTAAAAAAATGAACAAAATACAGGGAGGGCAGAAGGGGTAAAAATTTTACGATCCACAGAGAAAAGTTCTTTGCACAACTCCCAGAGCTGTTCCTCAATACGGCAGCTCCTCCTGCTGGTAAATTCCAAAAACAACCTTCACGTTGACCTAAAGAGGTAGTACTTGCTTATGCGTAGAAGAAAGACAGTATTTAACCATGTCTTTATAAAAATAGTAATGATGAAGGCTAGAGTTCCACTTGATGCAAAATGGAGTCTCCACGCAATGGAAAGGTAGAGCTCCAATGAGGGAAAAAGATGACATGAGCTCCAAAGCAACTGATGTAGGGTAGATACTTCCTGATTATTTCTACCACCCTCTTACTGAAGATGGACATGAACTGGCATCGTCAGCTATTGATATTCTTGGAGGACAATCCAATGGAGGCTTAGACCGAATGAATCTCCGTGGTATCTAATAGGGCTTTCCTCCAGGACAGTGGACATATGCAGCATTCTAGGACTTCCTAAAGCTTCTTTGGTTGTGGCTTCTTGTGTTGAGCACAGATGCTCATGCTGTGGCTTGCAGACCATAGTTTAGGTTGAGAGTGATTGAGCCCAAACTCTGCAGTGTGAAAGCCATGGTTTATCTCAAAGCACAGGAGAGCTTGGCTTTTCTTTGAATCGAGCAACAGGTTTGCTGGCTGGGATGGTCGCAAATGGTAATCATATAACCCCGGGATACTGCAACCATCATGAATACATGCCAGCTGCCAAGTGCCCCAATTTTGATCAGGTGACTGATGGGATGCTGCGATGACCATGCAAAGGCTAGTCATAAATCCCTTTCCTCAGTGCCATTGTAACTTCAAACAGTCACTAAGAGAATGGTTGCAAGTCAAGGACTACCTGTGTTTAGCAGATGTTCTATGTCACTTGCTAATGGTAAAAGCCCAGCCCTTGATTTTTCCCTTGAACTGATCATTATTGATATTAAGAAGTTGCCACTGTGCCTAAACGGGAATTGTCAAAGAGAAAGAAACTCTCCCCAGGCTGAATGGTATGTTCAGCTGCCAATAGCCAGAGATGCTTCCATGGAAACAAAATGCTATCTGGGCAAAAATAAGTTAAAAACGTTAAAACACATACATTCACGTGAAGGCTGTTAAAAGCGAGACCCTGTGTTTTATCTCACACAACTTCCATTTTCTCCTTCACACCCACACCCCTGTCAGTTTCCCACCACAAGCCTGCTTGTGAAGCAGGAAAGGTAATGGAATGTGAAAAGTTATCAGACTGCTACCAAAGAAAATAAAACAAAGTAAATTTATAAACAGCAGCATAGGGAAGAAGGGGAGAAAACCCTTGTAGGGCCTTCTTCTCCCTTGACAAGTGCTAGGCTTTTTGGTCACACCTCTGCTCATGTGGAATGGCACAAACAGAATCCTCCCTTGCTCAAAATCATGACATCTGGGTGATATCCACTGAAAGATTCCCTTTATGGTACACCACAGCAGCTTGTCGGAGATTCCCACAATTCAAAACATCCCTAAGAGCGATCAAGGAAAGTTGGAGAAAGATCTTTCTTTGAGTTGGAAGGTAAAGAACTTGCAAGAGGAAGAAGGTAAGAGAGATGAGAATGGCTCTCTAGTTTGGAAGGAGTTGTCCTGGGTGAGGCAGAAGTTTGGAAGATGTTGTCCTAGGTGAAGTAAAAATTTGGAAGACATCCTAGAGGAGAAGTAAAAGTTTGGAAGAAGTTTGGAAGATGTTGCCCTGGGAGAAGCAGAAAGTGGTGTGTTTTGTTTAACAAGACAGTTGTATCAGCATTACTAGCACACTGCAATAGCACCATCAAAGTTAAGTAGATGTCAGCTCCAAAACCCAAGAAAGATACATTAAGGGTTTTCTAAGCAATCTCCTTTACTGTCTCTCACCTATAGACTGAAACCTTGCCAAGCTAAAGCATCATGAAAAGACAGACCCCCAAAACTTCTAGGGAGGAGCTGTCTTGACCCTCTTCCTCCCAACAAATTATCTACACAGTTATTGGTTGTTAAAGAGAATATTTTCTTCACAATTACTAAGGCAATGAACCACTCACTTTACTATCTGTGGAATATCACTAAAACATTTTAGAATAGTAATTACTTTCTTTAGGAAAAAAAGCAGTTTTCTTATAACTGGGCCAAAACCCTTCTAGGCATGATTTGACTTCCACAGCAACATTTATACTAGAAATGAAATCCAGGTATTTTATTCTTCCTTTCTCCAAAAATAAATCTCTTTCCGTATTGTTTCAGAAACCAAAGGAATGAATGCAGCTGACCTAATTAGGTCTGCCACCACCATTTTCCATCACTATCATGCCTGCAGTAGAGTGTTCCTAAAGTGAAAAGCCGTCGTGCCACTTTTAAATGAGATTGCAAACATTCACTGTTTCTAATAAGAACACTTTTTTTTAAGTGCCACGATTCTCACCACAGCACTTTCGTGATTTGGATGAGGTTCTTGGGAGATAAGGCAAGACTCTGTGCAAGAGTCACTACAAAAATGTCACTTAACAAACACACATGTGGGAGAAGAGGGCTGAGCCGGGAGGAGGAGTTAAATGTGGCATCAGCCCAGAGGCTCTGCGTAGCCACAAACGTAACAGACCCAGCCCTCCCTGATAGCTGTTGGACTTTATCTTTCAGCCACAGGTCTTCAACCACTTGTTGGGCAGGTTCATGTAAATAGCCAGTAACAATAAACCTGTTCATTTTAATCTTGACACCTGGGTATGGCCTTTCGCATCCGACAACACAGCTTGCCAACTCACATCACATTAAAGCACAGCCATTCAAATCTCTCTTGTGAAATAAACCTCACAAGTTCTGTACAACACATTATTGTTCTACGAGAAAATTAATACAGACCCCCAGTCCTCTCCTGCTCTTTGGTGTTGTGGAGCAGATATATTATTTTTCAAGAAGATATTTTCTAAAGGAACATTATGCTTCATTAACCACAGTTGCAAAAATCAGTAGTCATTCCATGCATCACCATATCCACACCTGCTGGAGACAGGGTGGATGGAAGATGTACACACCATCTTTGCCCAAAGTCATTGGCTGCCATCCTAAAAACCGATGTGAAAAGATGAAGGAAATGATGGGTTTTTCTCAACAATAAACAGGTGATGTTGAACTACAAGCTGAAATATTGATGGAGGAGAGAAATTGGGCATTTGTAAGGTATGTGGAAGTGACCTTGGGAGACAGGAGGAAGAGCTGCAGATTGGACAACTGTCATGTAACAGGCATCTCAGTCTACAGAAGGAGAAGAGGTGCAGAAAATGTTTCAGAAGGGATCCTCCCTACTTGCCCAAAGAGTAAAAAGAGAGGAGGGAAGAAAGACTTTCAGATTTGGAAGGTTATCATAGAGCTGATATTAATTGTTGGGTTTCTTGTCTGGACTACTTCTGAAAAGCTAACAACCTTGTTTCCCCAACAGCTATAAAGGCTTACTTGGATGGAATCTGGAAATCTGAATGAAGAACCTATGATGCCTTGCTCCATTTTTAGAAACTACTGCAGGACTGGAAGCGGGTGCATCCATGTCTATCAAATACTTGTCTCTTATATTGATACTAAAAACACAGAGCAGTCTTTAGTTGCATGATTTTTATTTTTGGAAATGCCCTCTCTAGCCTAAAAAGAGAGGAGGGGAGATTTAGAACATCTCTCAAAACAATATATAAAAATATAAGGAGGGAATGTACAAATTTTCTCAGTCTGACATTCTTCAAATATATCAGATTACAAGTCCTGTCACCCTCCGACAACATGGTCAATGGGGCAGTTAAGACCAGAAAAAAGGAACATGCAAAAAATGATATTTGATAGAAAGGATGGGATATGCAGAGAAAATTCACAGAAAAGGCAGGAATTCCAGCATTCAGCTGCTGAACAAAACTGACAGCTGGAGAGGTTTTCTCTTCTTCAATTTAGCTGCTGAAAAGGGAGGAAAACTATTTTTGTTAGGACTGGACTGAGAATTTGGGTCTGACACCGATCAAAATCTCTGAGGCACCTGGTTACCACTTCATATACGCAGATTGCCTTCACCATTCTTTTGTACCTGGATAAATCTTGGAATTCTAGCCAATATTTAAAAAAAAATAAAGTAATTCCACTGAATGTAAAGTCTTTTCATTCCTGGATTCAAACAATGCTGCAATTGAGGTTTACTGTCAAAAGATCCAAAATGCAAAAGTCACAGAAAATAATAGAGGCATTCCATTCCAAATGAAATTTTTTTTTTAATGTTCATTTAAAAAACTATGGAATGAGTAGTCATGTAAGATTTTTTTTATTACATAAAGAAAGGAATAGTCAACAACAAACAGCACCGAGCATTTGATTCTCCCGGGAACCAAAGTGCGGTGTTTCAATCTGACAAAAATCAAGCTAGAAATTCTATTATAAGGATGCTTATTTTTAGCTGAAATTTAATTGGAACAAATGTGATTGCATCGATGTTTCCCAAGCAGAATTTCTACAGTCCAAAAATGTTGGATTAGGAAGTCACTAACTCTACAACCAAAAGCTTAAATCCAAGACTGGTGAGGACCACACATTAGTATTGCAGTAAGCTATTTAACTCGATATATAACTCAACAGTCCTTGAAATATGGCACAGAAAACCCTGGAGAAATAAAACTGAGAGGCAGTTTTCAGAGATCTGGAAAAGCACCTTTTGTTCCATGTAAATAGAATCACTGAGCAGAGAACCTTTTGGGGTTTTTCACATATAAATTGTTAACACAACAACAAGAGGAGGCTTGAATAAACCCTGAAGACAGACGTGTTTGAATTAATTACAAACAGAATTTTCCTTCAGCACAGACCCTAGAGACATAATCTTTCTCTCTTTCTCACCATCTCTCTTTACAAAACTTGTTTTCCAGTTGAAATTGCAACTTTTTAAAAGTTGTTCCTTGAAAAACAGGAAATGCTTATAAAATGATGACTTCACATAAGAAGCTGTAAAGTTCTGACAGTGTGATCCAATATCTCAAGGGGTTTTAAATCATCTTGCATGACGCCATGATAACCAACTTTCTTCCAACATGATGGTAGAAAATGCTACTGATCCTGTAAACAGTCTCACACCAACTCTCACATTAATGTGTTTTTCAAGAATCAAAAGCATGTTTAGAAGAGGTTTCAAAACTCATCGAATCTACTCACAGTGCAACGTTTCCCATGAAGATTGGAACTTGAGGAACAAAGCAGAATCTGTTCTGCATTTTTCTCATCCAACTTTAAAAAGTACAGTGCTTGGCAGTGGGACCCTAATTAGGGCATTTCTGCATGAGAAGGAACAGCCAATTTCATGTAGTGGTTAAGGCACCAGGTTAGAAACCAAGAGACTATGAGTTCTAGTCCTGTCTTAGGCACAAGCTAGATGGGTGACTTTGGACCACACACTCTCTCTTTCAACCCTAGTAGGAGGCAATGGGAAACCACTTCTGAAATCTTGCCAAGAAAACTGCAGAGACTTATCCAGGCAATT
>JANHZU010001873.1:248709-265253 GCA_032468055.1 Acrochordus granulatus
AGGAGAAGGGGACGGCAGAGGATGAGATGGATAGATAGCATAGTCAGTGTGATGGGTGTGAGCTTGGGAAGACTCCGAGAGGCAGTGCAAGACAGGGGGGCCTGGCGTAATGTAGTCCATGGGGTCGCGAAGGGTTGGACACGACTGCGCGACTGAACAACAATATGCTACATGGAACATGGTGTTCCAATTTGAGACATGGAAGAGGTGAGGATTTTCACCTTGCTGTAACATATCACTCGTGATCGTTCGTTAGATTTATAGCTCACCTTTCCTCCTGGCTCACTTAAAACAAATGTACAAACAAATTTATGAAGCATGCAAAAAGCTACAGTATTCAAGTAGTCATAGACTTAACAACAGTAATTGGGACTGGAATTTCCATTGCTAAATGATGTGGTCGTAAAGTGGGACCACATTGCTTAGTGGCAGCAATCCCTGCAGTCCTGATTGCTGTTGTCAACTGAATGCCATTGGCTTCTCACAACCAAAGCCAGTGGGAAGTTGCGAGTCCCATGCCTGCAGACAGGTAAGCGTACAGGGGTGCAGCACGAGCCAGACAAGATGCACAAGGGTGTGTAACTGAAGTACAGTGAGGATTGGGGAGCATGCAAGGGAGGGTGCACGAATGGCTGATGTGGTACAACCACAGCAGCGTCCCAGTCACACAATTGCCATTTGTGTGCTTCACAACTAGCTTGTGACAAGCAGAGCTAACAGAGAAGGCTGAACTCATAAGTCATGGTTATGTGATGTTTTGCTTAAAGCCCCACAGTGATTTGCTTATTGACCAAAGGGGAAGAGAGGTCATAAGCCCAATGCAAAGAGAGGTTATAAGCCCAATGTGGTAGACACAGCTACCGGTCCCAAGTGTGGACCGCTGTTTTTCCAACCTTGTTCCTCCGAGAAGACAGTTATTTTTTCCCCTCTTCCAGTTCTATTCTTTGCAAGAGATCTCTTTACCGCTATCCAATCACTCCTCAAACGAAGCAGTGCTGCTGTTACATTTTTTTAAAAAAAATTCCCTTCTCTCAAAGATGTGTAAACCTTTTGTGCTCAACGGAGGACGCATCTTAAGTCAAGTTGTGACCACCTCACAGAAGTCCTTGTTAATTTTTTTTTAAATTACAGAAGAAAGAAAAATACCACTCCACACACACCAATCCTTCTGAGAGATACTTACACAAAAAAGGGCATCAGTTGGATGAGTGTCTCTTTTTTAGGGGTGGCAGCGAATTCTGGCAGGGTCTGGATCACTTTGTTCATCACATGTCTTAAGTAGTTCTGCAACTGCTTCCGTCGTTCCTCCACAAATTTTGCATCCTAAGGGAAGGGAGGGTGGAAAGAAAGCAGAATGGCATGATTGAATTTACACGGCTGGGCAAGTCAAGTCGTAACACGGACGTGTGCATCCTTGCGCAAGCAAAAAAAGGCTCAAGTGGAGGCAAGCACAGGCCCAGGCAGCCTCCAGATGTTCTGAACTACACCTCCCAGCATCCCTCTTCATTGGCCATTGGCAGGTGTGATTCAGCAACAGCTGGAGTGCCACAGGCATTCTGGCCACATAAAAACAGATTCAGAACTCAACGGGATGCGACATGTTCCGGAGGTGAAATATTTCAAGCTCGAAGCACTGCTCTGGGTGCTTCGATCTCCCTGGAGGCCTTCTGAGTTTGGAGCTCTTCCAGGTGAGTCGAAACAACATCGGGACATTTTCTGCTGCAGGCTGAACCACCTGCCCTGTTGAACCAACGGTCTCAACGAATGTGGAGCGCTGAGAACGTTTTCGGTGCAACACATTTTGGATAATTTTACCCAAACCCCTTGACAAAACATTCACAACGGCTCTAGCTGTGCCTTTTGTAGGATCCAGCTGCTGACCAGATGCGCTCAGAAGCATGGGCAAGCTGCTTCACCTGCTTCCATGGCTAGCAGATGAGGACCCACTGATAATCTAGTTCTTTTGAGGAGTCGCTAGTCCCCTCTGAAAGTTGTCTAAATTGGTAACCATCACCAGTTCAAGGAGCAGCAACCCCTACAATTAAACCACGGTTGTGTACTGAGTAATGAGCTGTGTCAAAAGTAACAAACACAGGCGGTCCTCGACATATGACCATAACGGAGTGCACAACATTATAGTTGTATGTAGTCACAGATGACCAACCCGATTTTACAACTTTTTTGAGGCAGCTGTTTAGCGAACCAATGGTTCACTATGGGTGCAGTTTTGCTTAAAACTGGAAGCGTCAGTTTTTGGAAAAACCGCTGTACAACACAGCCATGTGATCTCAGAACGCTGCAAACGGCCGTATTGCTGAGCACCCGAAGTCATGCGATCACGGAGGGGACCCAACTGTCAAAACTTGGAATCTGGGTCGTTAAGTCCCCTTTTTCAGATCAGTCCTAAGTTGAGGACTACTTGCACAAGCATTTATAGGAGAAAATACAACACAGCAAATTACAAAAACACCGAACAAAACATCGCTGATTTGGACAAACCCCTCCGGAGGAATCCCCCTGCTTTTCTTTACCTTTTAGAATCAGTTTCACATCTCCCCCCCAACCTGTTTTGCTTTTAAATGAACCACCATATCCAGCCAAGGGCTACACTTATATTGGTACAAACTAGGGCACCACCATTAATATGAGTCTCTTCCAATTTAATTCCTGAGTTCCTCTGCTTGACAGCATTAGAAGCAAGAAATCTCTGGAAAGGAGCCCAGAATGGCGGGGGGAATGCTGGTAGCAGTTTAGGGAAATTTAAGCATTTGCAGACTTCCTATGCGCCTGCAACAGCTCTCTTTGCAGCAGAGACGCCCTCGGAGAAGCTAGCCAGAGGCAGCCGATGGTTGCATAAACACAGGCGTGCTTTAAAGCTCACATCAACTTTTCTCTGATGTGCTGTGGCAGTATTTCTCCATCCATCTCAGCAACTTCAAGACGAGTGGACTTCAACTCCCAGAATTCCCCAGCCACTGAACCTACTTTCTAATCTGTATTCTGAAAATGGATTATTTGTGTCCTGTGATAACATTTGGGGGAAGAAAAAGACTTCTGAATCCTCCCTTCACGTTCGAAGGAAGAAATGGTTTGTCGGAACCGAGGGAATGAATGCTAATTCCTTTTAAAAGACTGGTGCCCGCAGATTTAGCTTTGCGTGCAAAACTGGCATGCAAACATTAAAGAAGTATAAGAGTTCCACATAAGATATGAACAATCTGATTCAAGCCAGTATTTCCCCCCCACATCCTGAAAAGTCGAAGAATAAGGATGGGCCATTACAGTAGCCCTTAATTATTTATAGTTATGCCTAGGGAGGATTCCTTAGAACTTTTTAAGACCGAAGTGGAGTTGGTTCCACAATCCGACTGTTTTGTCAGAAAAAAAGGAGACATGGGACACCCCAACTAAACCCCAGTAGTATTCTGAAGCATGGCACTGAATTAAGACTCCACCGTAAGATTCTTTCGGACCACGCTCTTTGCTGTCTCGAAGCCATCTAGATCAGGGGTGTCCAATCTTGGCAACTTTAAGATGTGTGGACTCCAACTCCCAGAATTGCTCAGCCAGGCACAAGTTATCTCAGATGCGCTAAAGAGGAATAATCACTTTCTACAGTCAATGAAAATAACATTCAGGCCCTTGATGTCATTTCCACATGCATACTGATTGGAAATTCTCCAAAAGGTCTGGAGGGCACCAGGTTGGGGAAGACTGGGATAAATAAAACAGGCTCTACTTTCATCAGAAACTCTGTGTGACTCTATCCAAGTTATCCGGGATCTCTGCTGTTGTTGCGCATCCCTTGTCAATGCGTACCCATCACGTATGCAACTTTTCTCTGGAGGAGCATACAGAACTCTTGTATGCAACAAACTTGTGTATGCAGAATTATGTGGACATTGCAAGATGTGTCTGTTGTGAAAATAAAAGTTCTATTTAATTCACTGCCATTCGGTACCACGTTAAATCACGTTTTAATTCTCTGGAGTACAGCACAGTCGTCAGTCTCCTACCTGTCCTCTTTTTCAGTGGTCCTCAACTCACAACCACAATAGAGTCTGGAATTTTGGTTGTAAGTTGTCATAGTCTTAAGTCAAGGACTGCATGACCAGACATGATTTTATGACCATGTTTATGATGCCAATAAAGCGGGTCACAAAGTGAATCACGTGGTCGTTAAGCAAATCCACTCTACTGAAAGGGCGTTTCTTGCTAGAAACCGGCAAAAGAGGTTGCACATCGCAGTCACACGACCGCAGGATGCTGCAGCCAGTCGTAAACGTGAGCCGGTTGCCAACTCCTGAAATGTGATCACCTGATTGGAGCGGGCAGTTGTAACTTGAGGATGAGTCATAAATAGTCTTTTATTAATCCAGTGTAACGACATCACACGGTCATGAAATGGCCGGTCTTAAGTCGAGGACTATGTGTACTTTTGCATTTCCACGCATGCGTAAATGCAACCCAGCAACTCCTCCGGCTTACATTTCAGTCCGTATTTCAACAGGAAGAGAATCTACCTCTAAAGTAGGAAGCGACAAATTGGTAACGGCTCTGAAGAGGCCAATAAGTATCGGCAGACAATCCTGAGCAAACACGCACCGGTTTTTCTTCCTGTCAGCTTAAAACCTCCCCAAGGAGTCGCGGCTGCTCAGCGAACAGGAACCCTTTATGGGGCCATTTAACGATCTTGCAAGAAATCACCGCTTGGGAAGCTTTCAGCACATTGATCAAAACGGTAACAGGAAATGTGACGGAGCGGATCCCGGTTCAGAAAGCAATGGCTTCGGTTTGGTCCAATGCAGACGGTCCTCGATTCACAACCACCGTTTACTGACGGTTCAAAGTTACGACAGGGCTAAAGAAAAAAAAAGTGGTTTAGAATCGGTCCTCGCGTTTACAACTGTCACAGAGTCCCGGGGTCATAGGATCAACATCCGGGACTCTGTAGTGTCCCAGAGTGACGTGACTTTCTCGGTTGGTTTCCGAAAAGCAAAGTCAATAGGGGAAGCCAGAGTGACTTACCAGCAGTGTGAATGACTTAACGACCACAGTGATTCACTTGACAGCCGCAGCAAAAAAAAATCATAAAATTGGGCGCAATTCATCTCACAACTGTTTCGCTTAGCAGCGGAAGTTCCAGTCCCGATTGTGGTCATAAGTCAAGGACTACCCCCACGCGGAAACACGCACTAATGTTCAGTGGATGAACTGTTGGTTGGTTGGTGTTGCTGAGAGGAGACAAACACTGGAAGAATAAGGATTTTCTCGCTGGGCTTTGTCGTTTTGCTCTTGTTTAGATCTTCAAATGAGCATCAAACTTTCACCGGCCCCAGAAGTGTTTGCAAATTATACTTGGTCTTCATCAAAGACTGCCACTAATGCCACAGGAGTCCACGATTCCGTGAAATGTTAAAAATGTGGATTTTGACCGGATAGAAGAAAACGGCGCTGGGGCCCCTCAACCTCAATTCCCATTGCAACCCGACTTTCCCAGCCTTCAGGCTCCCTACCGTGCCAGCCCCTCGTTCTGTTTTTCAAGATATATATATTGAAAATATATTTTCAATATATATATATTCAATAAATATATATATTTTCAATATATATATATATATATATATATTTGTTCTGTTTTTCAATATATATATATATTTTCAATATATGTATATGTATATATTTTGCAGGATGCCAAATTCCTCTTTATTTTGGCATGCTGCAAAATGCCAGGTTCCAGCATCATTCTTTTTTAATGACTCCCTCTGGGGAATGGCAGGAAACAAATAACCACTGGCTTTTATGACTTGCTGCAATTTTCCTTGCCTCTCAGCCCTCTTCCCCCCAAATAGTCCCAGCAATCATTCTGAAATCTCCTCAGCAATAATTGTGTCATGACTCACAGCTACAGGCCAACCTGTGAGCCCAAAGAATTGTTGCGCAGTTGCTAAATCGGGGCCGACTCTTTGCGACCCCATGGATCGCAGCACACCAGGCCTCCCTGCCCTTCACTGTCTCTGGAGTTTGTTCAAACCCATACCCATCGCGTCCACGATGCTCCCTAACCGCCTCAACTTCTGCCGCCCCTTCTCCTTTTGCCTTCAGTCTTTCCCAGCATCAGTCTTTTCCAATGAGTCCTCTCTTCGCATTGGGTGGCCAAAGCCTGGGAGCTTCCGTACCTGTCCTTCCAAGGAACAGTCGGTGTCGGATTTGAAAGGAAATGAGGCACACAAAAGTTATCTCTGTTGTACTGCTTTAATAGATGCTTCTCCGAGGTTACAGGAATGTCTCCTTCTGCCCCCTTAAACTTCTAACCTTGGAACATAATCTAACGGTCCTCCTTCGTTCGGGCATGCGCAATGACTCTAAGCTGCCTCCCTTCTTCACACAAGGATCAGGCCTTGTTTCCCCCACAGCAGGGTTGATTTCCTTTAGGACTGACTGGTTTGATCTGCTTGCACTCCAAGGGACCCTCCAGCACCCCAAGTTGAAGGCAATCAATTCTTCAGCGCTCAGCCTTCCTTATGGTGCGACTCTCACAGCCCAAGGAATAGCCTGTTCCCTTTTAGGAGGTAAGGCTGGAGAGATTCATACTCCTGACTTAACGAAGTCATGCTCAGTTATAGAACAGGAGACGTTGAGACCCTCCTAACCAGAAAGAAGCCGTCCTGCCTCTGAGTCTCTATTGCTTATTCTCCACCACATCACTTCCTGCCTATAGAGCAGCATCCAACATCTGTTTGGGGCCTCCCTTTAGAGATTTGGGTGGTTTGTTGAACTTACAAAGAGAAGACAGGCAACAAGGCAGCTTTGGGGCTGTCGGGAAGAGGTTGGGACCACTGGAAAACAAAGCACATGCAAGTGCGAGATGAAAGTTGGATTTTTACGTTTTCTGGCTGAGGAATTCTGGGCATCCAAGTCGCCAAGGTTAGACACCCTTATTTTAGACTAAATCTCCTACAATCCCTACCTATTGATTGGGGCTGAAGAAGAGTTGATTCGAAAGATGGTTCAGGCACTTCATGCCAATTCCTTAGATCATCAATAATTTCTACCTTAGCCTTGAGCATCCATCGAAATATGCTCTCTATTGAATGCTAAAATGCTTCATTCTGGTGGCGCCATTATTGCCAATTGTCTTTTCCACGGAACATCTCAAGGTACTCTTTTGACTGCTATTCAGAAGAGCCATTAATATTTTTTTTTCCAGCCTTCACTGAAATGATTTTATGGGAGCAAGTTTTAGTCGCAGTTTTATCAGCTGCTATTATTTAAAATAACAGAAGAGGGTAAGATGGTATTCCAGCATAAGCTGTAACATTTCACAATCGATTTGCAAACTGTTTTCAGGGAATAAGTCTTTTAAATGGCTACTCTGCTGCCAGTTCTAGTGAGATAGGGTTTTACTGGGCTACATTTACTTGCTTTGAAGTTTTCAGTATTTTTATTTAGTCTGCTGGATTTCCAAACGACCAAGGAAAGACGGAAGCAGAAAGTCTAGGAAGAATAATTAAAATAATTGCTTATTACCAAAGATTGCAAAGACTGTATCCATAAATCAACAACTTCATAATTGCTTTGGTTCCTTTACTGCAAAGTGGCTGTGTTCATAAATCAAAACCTGAAATATTGACTTGTACACCTGGCTGGGCCTTCAAAAAAAAACGGAATGCTTGGAAAGTTTTGTTCACTTGTACCTTGGGGAATTTTGCAACTGTGTTTTTTCCTAAGGAAAAAAAATCTGTTCACAATTGTTCCTGTTTCTGATCTGTGACGGTTACAGATGGTCGTTCTCCCTAACAAAGCAAATGAGAAAGAATGAATCATACGAAGGCCACTGAGCTGCAACAGCCCACCAGCCAAGGAAGAAACCTTGCCAAACTGAAGAAGTCATTCATGCTCTGCTTTTCCTGAACAGAACATCCACATCAAATTGGAATGAGTTGCCTGTTGAAATATTAAACCTTGACTTTTGCTTTTCAGAGTCAGTCTTCTTTTAGCGGGGGAAAAATGACATTCCGTGATCATTCACCTGAATACGTTGGAAAAGGCTTCTGCGGAAAGAACCAACTGCTGAACTGTTGCGTGCAAATAATATGTCAATGTTCTCAAGGACTTCTACAAGCTCAACTGCCCCCAAAGATCCGCTGTTGCAAAAGAGTTTTTGCACCTGGGGAGGTTGGGCCCCATTCACACAACTCTGGTTCTTCCTTAGGTCCAGCAACAGTGACAAGGATATGAAGAAGCTCTAAGGTCCTCTCCAACGCCCATATCGTGGATATGCTCCAGTAGACCAGTTCCTTGGTTTATCCTTCCCAGGCTAGACTGGGAAGTAAAACAAAATCATGGAAAAAGGCAAAAATACTTCTATAATGCTGCAAGAAAATAGCAAATCTAGAAAACTACAAAGATGCATTCATAAAATCACGAGCAGCTGAATGCAGAAGAGAACCAAGCGAGGCGAGCAAGGAAGTTGGCTAGTTTGATTAAGGGGGAACTAGAACTCATGGTCTCCCTGTTTACACAAAGTGTAGGTAGTCCTTGACTTATGACCATAACTGGGGCCAGAATTTCCATTGCTAAGCAAGGAGGTTGATAAGTAACATCTGATTTTACACCCTATTTTGCCATGATTGTTAAGTGCATCACTGCACAATCACATGGTCGTTAAGTGAATCCAGCTTCCCCCATTGACATTTCTTATAAGAAGGTTGCAAATGGTAAATCACATGACCTCAGGATACTGCAACCATTGAAAATATATGTTGGTTGACAAGCATCCAAATGTTGATCATGTCACCGCGGGGATGCTGCAGTAGTTGTAAGTGTGAGGATTGGTCTGAAGTCACCTTTTTCAGTGTTGTTGTACCTTTGGTCGCTAAAAGAATGGTTGTAAGTCAAGGACTACCTGTACATTCATACATACACGCACAGAGACATGTGTATTTCTTTTTTTATGTGTTTCTGTGTGCATAATTTAGAACTTGTGCTTGCATTATACATCCACATATGCTGCATATAAAACAATCTCCAAATTACTACATAGTAGACATCACGCCCTCAGATTGGGCAAAATGCTTTCTTTTATGAATTCAAGAAAATTCTTGGATAAAGCAGCTGATATTATCCAATGACAGGATTTTTATGTACTGTATTTGCCTGATTTCATTAAACAAATAATACGAGTAGCAACCAATCTGTGACCAGAATGTCATATTTAAAAAAAAAGCCCATAGCATATCTTCGGTGAGATCATCTCTTAAGCAATATTTTCAGTAGAAATGCTGAACTCCTGTGATTAATTTCAGAAGCTCACACCCAATGCTACGCTTCCTTTCTAAAAGGAAGTTTAAGAGTTGGAAATGCGCACAATGGCGCATAAAAACGTCCAGATTTGGAACCGTTCCATTTCATGTTTGGGATAGTTGTTTAGTTTTGTCTCTAAAATGTTTTGATTAAGGTTGAAAGCATTTCAGACCTGAAGATATTACAGTTTCTATCCATGAGTTCCAACTATCTTAAATGGGACATTCCTCCGTCTGAGCATGGGAGGAAACAGAACTCACATGTGATTAAACATCTGCATGTGAACCCACTTTTACTCTCAACTACTGATCCTGTCCAGTCCAAGGTCTGCACTTCTCAGCCCTTCAAAACAGGCCAAGTCAAGAGACAAATGTCACAAGAATTACAGATAGTCCTCAACTTACAACCACAACTGGGACCAGAATTTCAACTGCTAAGCAAGGCGGTTGTTAAATGAGTCGTGCTCAATTTTATGATCTTTTTTGCCATGGTTAAGAGAATCACTGCAATTAAGTGAATTAGGTGGTTGTTAAGTAAACCCAGCTTCTCCCATTGATTCTGCTTGTTGGAAGCCGGCTGGGAAGGTCACAAATGGTGATCATGTGACCCTGGGACACTGCAGTTATCATAAATACATGCTGGTTGCCAAGTGCCCGAATTCTGAACACATGACCGTGGGGATACTGCAGCCGTTCTAAATGCAAGGACCAGTTGTAAATTGCTTTTTTCAGTGCCGTTGTAACCTTGAATGGTCACTAAACGAATGGTTGTAAATCAAGGACGACCTCTACTTCACTGTTATAGGTCATAATAACAGAATTTTGAAAGCTTGATAGAGCTCCCTTCTGTTTCCTCTTACATTTAAGAAAATTAAAATAGGGCATCTTGAGTTTTTTTTGTACTCTCTCCTCTTATGTTTGATTTGGCATAATATAGAATCTAATCTCTGCAACTGACCCTGGCCAGGACCTGGCAGTAAATCATTGCTCTTCAGACCTTGCATAATAAAACCTAGAATAGAACTTGGATGATATCTCAGAAATACAGCTGAATGAAGTAAGAATTTTGATTGAAAAGAAGAATAAAGCCAAAGGAAACAAGAGATTGCCCATTGCCAGTGGGAATCTTCAAATGCCTCTTCTTATCACAATGGTTCAACCTATAGTTTTTTCTTCCTGCCCTTCCCACAGATTATAGACTGCTTGCTTGGCATTTGTTGGCCTTGGAGCCAAGCAATTGTTGAGACTGACATAGACTTACAACTCTGACTTGTAAAGCTCTCAATACTCAGTAGAGTGTAGCTTGCAATTAAGCCCTCACTACAAATTAACAATCAGAACTACAGTCCAAAATAGAGCAAAACAAGTATTTTTTTTAATGATTCAATGGCTCGGGATCATTGGTTGGGCGATGTATAAATATTTGTAAACAACAAAGCCCATTACATCCATTGTTATACAATTGTCATATTTTAAGCATTTTTATCCTTTTCAGTATACTGTATTTTAAAACTAACTGGAGCTCCATTGCCAGGGAAACTTACATTTTAAATAAATAAAGGTTAGATGTTAAGCAAATACTTTCAGTAGGATTTCCTAATAAAGCTGCTGAGTACTCAAGCATGTATTAGAGATATTTTATGTCTCTGGTTTAATAGACCAGAGGTATAATAGCTTTGAATGTGCTAAGAATACATTCAGATGCACGCAGGCCATTGTTCTGACTGGCTGTTCTACTCTCAGTGACATCAGCTGATTATAGTGTGCAATGCGTAAATACCCACAGCCCAACTTGAAATGTGAAAAGCAGGACTCCAAACAGCAGGGCTGGTAAACTCATCTAAACTGCCCTGCCGAGAAAGCCCAATCTCTGTTAAGATCCATGGCCCAAGCTTCTGGATGGAAGAACACAAATCGAATCAAAGGCAATGCTGACAGGGTGCCCAAGCAAAAAATTCATCAGGCACGCCTGGAGAAGTTATTCTGCACAGATGATTCCTATACACACTTGCACACTTCTTTGTATAAAGATATATTCCTTTTTCTTGCCTGCAAAAGCAGCTGCCTGTTACCTGAAGTCATCGGATACCTGGTGGACCACAGCCACTTGAAAAGGAGGTACTGTCCAAGTAAAATTGCTGAGGATGAACAGTTCTCAATTACTATCCATCTCTCTCCATAGACATCCAGTAGAAAGTACGGTGGTATTATGTGCACCATGTCATCATCACGCAAATGATGTGAATTACATCACTTGAGTGATGACATTGTAACACGTGTGACATCACTTGCCCCTCTGAGCACCTATGGCTTTCTCCTCTGTACAGCTTTCCAGAAAAGCCCTGCCGAATCAGGCCCATGGCCTTTCCAAAGTGTTTCTACAGGTAGTCCTCAACTTATGACTGGTCACTTAGCAACCGTTTGACCTTACAATGGACCGCCACATGGCTACTTATGATGGATTTGAAGTCTGATAGCAGCCTCCCCCCTCTTGGAGTTACATGACTGCCTTTTGGGCACTTGGCAACTAGCATGCATTTACAGCCATTTGCAGCATCCTGCAGTCACATGACCACAATTTATGATATTTTTTGCCAGCATTTTTTTTTTGCAAAAAAATCCATTGCAGACAATGGATTCACTTAATGACCACCACATTCACTTAACAACCATGGTCATTCACTTAATGATTGCTGCAAAAAAGTTATAAAATTGAGCGCAGTTACCACTTAACAACCAGCGTGACTTCCTACCATAATTTCAGGCTCAATTATGGTCATAAGTCAAGGACTCCCTGTTTAGCATCCAATCCAAAGCTTAGGGAAAGACCATAAACCAGGTAATCTCCCAACCCATCCTCCACTTAAATTCTTCCCCAAAAGCTTTGAGGCCACTTCCTTCCAAGTTCTGCATCTCCACACAGTAGATTTCCCTGAATGACTCTTTTCCAGTATCACGAGAGAAGGAAGAAAAATGTTTTACTTCTAATTAATATAAAAGTTTGATTCTTCTAGGGCTGTTCTTGACAGCAGCTAAGTTGCAGCTAAAAGCAGCAGTGTTCGCTTGTTCAGCATGAAAAGGAAAGTCAGGGTTATCAAAAATGGAATTTATTCTGCTTCGCTCAGTAACTTGCAACTTTCTAAAGATTCACATTCCTTAAAAATCTTAATTTGGCCCTGGATTGCAAATATGAATTAACTTCTTTTTTTCCCTCTTTTAAATGGACCTTGGAATTGAAGAGAAAGAAAGACATCCTTCTTTCAATGGTAAAGCCTTGGAGGAAAACTGTAAAAATGATCTCTTCATAAGAATTAATGAGACAAGGAGAGCTGGAGAAGAAAGTTTTATAAAGATGCAGCGTATGTGAAAAAAAGAATGCCTGAACGGAAAGTGATAAAGGAGATTCAGAAATGGAGAGTTAGAACATTTAGACTGATGGTAAAGAACCATCTTATATTTGTTGCACATGCTTAGGTGTGCATGAGAGAAATAGAAGAATGACAATCCCTGGAGGGAGGTCTGTCTAGGAGGATAGGAAATTTATCATTTTCCTTTCTTCCTTCTCATTTGGAGGAAGCAATGGTCTTTGGGTATTCATCATTATCAATACCAGGACCACTATGCCTTTCTTTTAGGAGCTGAAGGAAGAGTTGTTTATTTATTTATTAAATGTATATGCTGCCCATCTCAGAATCTAAAACAATTTCTGGGTGGCTTACGATGCCATAAAATCATAAATATAAAAACTTTAAAATTAACCACCATGAAATAAAAACTAAAAACCAAGAGCACAAATGGCTCTTGTCTATCACTCCACCAACTATCTCTAGCATAACTTGCCCCCATCAGGACCCCAAGCCAACTGGCAGAGCCAGGTTTCGAGGCTCTTCTGAAAGGCCAAAGGGGTGGTAGTGGACATTCCAGAGGGCAGAGGTAAGAGTTATGGAGCTCTCCATTCATGTTATTCCTAGACAAAGAATTCTGAAAGGTATGTTGGGCTTGGGCACAGTGGCTGAGTGGTTTGTCAGCAGCCCGAGTTCGAGACCCAAGGACTGCCATGTAACGGAGTGAGCTCTTGTTACTTGCCCCAGCTCCTGCCAACCTAGCAGTTCAACAGCATGTAAAAATGCAAGTAAATAAAGAGGTACTGCCTAAATTGGTGGGAAGGTAACAGCGTCCCATGCGCCTCGGTGTGTAATTATGCTGGCCACATGAACACAGAAGCATCTTCGGACAAGGCTGGCTCTTTGAAACAGAAAATGAGCACCGTCCCCTTGAGTCAGACATGACTGAAAGGAGAAACCTCTGGCTGAAAGAGTCTCCCAGGAATCCTTCATGGCTGAGGATGGACCTGAATTTGGGATTTCCACTCTTATGCCAGGGCTATACCACACTGGCTCTGGAGCTGAGGGGAGGGACTGGCCCAGAGTCACCAAGGAACTTTCCATGGCTGAGAGTAGAATGGTGAGATCCAGTAAATATACACACACCGATACCAGTAAATACACATCACAATTTCCAGAGGCATTTTTCTTCTCAGAGCAACTATTCTTTTGCTACTGTGGTGGAATGTAGTCTGGATTCCCAGGAGGGAAGGGCTGCATTCCAGAGGACCAAGAGACAGCGAAGCTTAGATAGTTTGATTAGGAGAAAGAGAGTTACAACAGCTCCTCCCTGGCAATTCTCAAACTAGTTGCTTTGGTTTGGCAAGGTTTCCGCCTGTAGATAAGAAACATAAAAGGAAATTGCTCAGAAATAATTCTAGGTGATTTCTCAGTTCTTGGGGCCTGACATTTACCTTGTTTCCAATAGCCTTTTTTGGGGGAAAGTTAAAGCTTCGGACTTGGTGATACCTCATCTGCAACTTGTGGTGTAGTCCCCTGAATTCCGCATACCTTCGATAAACATTCCACTCGTCATCTTTTATCCTGATATATACCTGTTGGAAATAGAGAGAGGAGGATTAGCCTAGTTGAAAAGAGCACAGCAATCTAGACCTTAGATGGAAGAAGAAAATTTTTCCAGAGCAACTACAAAATAGCTCTTGAGAAATCCAGGATCATATTTACATACTTCTGCCCATGTCTGGCAGTAGCCAGCATTCAGAAGATACTCCCATGCCGGACCGGCGAACAACCACCACTGTTATAAAGCATCATCATGATTGTGTTCTCACACTGTGCTAAGCTAAGTTTGGTTTAAGTGTCATTCATTGAACAAACTATCAAAGGCCAGGGCATTACGACATACTGAGCCATACATCATTACTTCCAAAACCACAATGGTGGGGTTCAGGCAACCCACCAAGCTAAAACCGAACTTGGAAGATACGAACAGGGTCTGCAAATCTGTTCTTAGACAAGTTTCTGTTTGACAGAGAAAGTGCAACACTATTTACAGTGCAAAGTTTGAGAAAAGTTATGCTCCGGACTCAGGTGAAAGTGATAATATATATGGCAGAAAAGAATATAAACATCTGCAGAATGAGGCAGGGTGGTACGCAAAGGATAAGGCAACCCTGCGATGGAATAAACTGATTTAAATTGGTTAAACAGGGTCTTGGCGAAAGTGAACATCTGCGCATGGAGAAAAGATGCAGCTGCTCTTCAAAGCAGCGCATGACGAAGAGAAGAAATGCAACGAGGCAAAGGCATCCTTCCTAACCAGGGATGATGGGCTGGATTTCAATGCCCAGGACCTCTGGGCAGCAGCAGAATCCCAGGATGTGGTCGGGATGCCGCAAAGATCTTTCCAAAATCGTTTCTTCTACCATCCTCTTTCAGGAAAGCGAAGCCAACAGATCTCAAGTAGGACAAATATTAGGAGCAGACCCTAATTAGGAGTTGACGATGGAAGAAATCTGTCTTAATTTATTTCAGATTGCTCGTGATTGTATTTTCTACAGGGACTATGAGGTTCAGGAAATGATTATATCACGGTAAGTGAACACCCTCCTCAACATCTCAATCTCGACAGCTTAAATTCCCCTGTTGCCAACTTCAGCTGTCATAAATATCCGTGCTATTAATTCTGGAGCTGAACAACACGCGAACATCTTCTCAACAACTTGGCAGACTGAGAAATTCGATTCGCTTTGGAGGGGAGAGGAAGAAGGGTTGGCACACAACACCGGTGTGGGCGACGCGCTCTCGTTGGAAGGTTAAAAGGCCCCGTGCTGTCTACAGGTGCAGTCCAACCCCTGTGCAGGATTGAAGTTTCCAACTCTCTCAGCCCAAAGTTGCACAAAGCTACTCCACGTGAACAGGGAGGAACGCCGCGGCTCTGAAAGATTTCCGCCTCTCACACGCTGGTTTTCGAT
Source organism: Acrochordus granulatus (assembly GCA_032468055.1). Classification (NCBI taxonomy): domain Eukaryota; kingdom Metazoa; phylum Chordata; class Lepidosauria; order Squamata; family Acrochordidae; genus Acrochordus; species Acrochordus granulatus. Next base: position 264,334 of record JANHZU010001873.1, read on the forward strand.
CTTCCCTATCTGAAGTCTTATAAATCATTTTCTCAACAACTTGGATCCCACCAGGGTAGAAATAAAAATCCTAGTTTCTCCCAGAAGAACACAGATGTGCGGATAGGTGGACTCGAAGTATTGTATTTATCAACCGTGGTGAACTTTAAGCGCATTATAAATAGCAATAATCCCATTGCCGGTACTATTGTAGTAACATATCACAGTGTACACTTGTGTACAATAACAAGTGAGGGATAACTGGGGCTGAAGCTGTGTTTTGCTGCTGTGGGGACAGTCTTTCCTTAATCCTCCCCCAAAGCAATCCAATAAGGAGAGAGGCGGACAATGCAGATAGTCCTCGACTTATGACCAGTGGCTTAACGACCATTCAAAGTTACGATGGACTTTAAAAAAGCTACTTATGACCTGTCCTCAAAGTTACAACTGCTTCAAACATCCTCTCTGCAGTCTTGTGGATGCATTTTGGGTGCTTGGCAACCAGTTCACATCAATGAACAACTGCAGCATTCTTTGGTCACATGACCATGATTTGCGATCTTTTTTGCGTGTTTCTGGCTAAAAGAACCCATCCATTCAGAAGAATGGATTCATTTATCGACCACGTGATTTGCTTAATGACCACCTGATTCATTTTATGACCATGGTGACTTGTTTTACCACCATCATCAACATGGTTGTAAAACTGAGTCCAGCCATATGGAAGCCTCGACATATGACCACAATTTACAGCTAAAATTCCAGGTTCCATTGGGGTCCTAAAGCGAAGACCACCCGTACAAAGACTTTATTGTGTTTTGGCTCCTAAAACAAAATTTTTCCATGAATGTTCCAGTCCTAGGCTTGATGGAACATTTGTCGAGATGCTGAATTTATTTGACTCACTTCACCTGACTGGAATCTGATAGCTTAATTCTGCC
>JANHZU010001873.1:269577-285115 GCA_032468055.1 Acrochordus granulatus
AGGATGATGGTAATGCCTTTGTGGGCAAAATGTTAACCAAGCCTAAACTTGAAGGATCATGTAAGGAAGGATCAGTGTACAAAATGCAGAATCATTTTGGTATTATAAAGGAAAATATTTATGAACCATAAAAGGGCCCTTACCTTAATGACTTGCTGTAATCTACTTACTCTTCTGCCTTGATGTGATCTGTGGTGTCCTTGGTGCTCTGAGCTTAGTTGTTTGCTTACAGATTTTTCATTCCCCAACTAGGCAACATCATCAGCTAACAGGCACTGATGATGTTATCCAGTTGGATAATGAAATGTCTGCAAGCTCAGAGAGCCTTAAGGTAAAAACAGTTTACCCCTAAGCTACATATATGCTCTTCTATTAATGTTATCTGAATAATGAAGTTATGTAGTTGTTGATTCAGGCAAAATATTTTCCCTTTATTTGGAGTTTAACAACTGTTTTGATTCTCCCCAAAGAAAGTTGCTCAATGTCAGGCTAAGTTCAAGAAGTATGAACTTACATACAGAGGTCAGTTCTTTATCTGCTCACAACAACAGACAGAATCTTGCCAGACTAAACCCTTACAAGTCTCATCCTAATAGATATACCCTGGGAGATTCTAGGGAGTGGCTATCCTGACTGTCTCCTATCCAGCTCTGGGCTGTGCTACCTCTTGTCTCATCCACTTTTCTGGAATGTCCTTTCTCCATCCTAGGAAAATGATGCTTCTATCACTCCAGCCTTCCCCTCCATGAGCACCATTCTCAATGAGAAGGAACACACTGCATGCTGATGATGTTACCTAGTTGGGTAATGAAATGCCTGTAAGAAAACAACCAAGCTCAGAGAGCACCAAGGAGCTCACAGTTCAATCCTGGCCTACAAATATTCTTTTTGACTGGAACACACTTAGAATTTTCAAGACAGAATAAGTTTTTACCCATGGAACTCAAGTATGATTTAGGCTGGGAAGGTCTTACTTAGCTAATCCTTGTCAATCCACTTCTATATAAGCAGATGGGAGGCAACCAATACATGGATATTCAGATTAATAAGAAACAGTGCCTGCAAGACAGTGTCTTTCCTCTTGTTTATTTTCCATGCCAGGAGACCAAAGATGGATGAAGTTTATCACCTGCCCCTTGTGCTGGCTCCATTGGCTTGGATGCCCCTCTCATTTCACATCAGGCTTTGACTGTTCATTCTCTGCTTAACAGCAGGAACAGCCAATTCCCCCTAATGAGCTATATGCAAAGAGGCCAAGATACACAAAGAGAATACAATATACTAATATCTATGGGGGGTGAGAACGGTAATGCTGGTAATCTGATGACAATTTACATCTAATCGATGACACTCTGTTTCAAAGAGCAATAAAACATGGCAATGTGGATTAGAAGGCTATTTTCAAGTAATAAAGATACACCAATAAAAAATAAATTAATCTTAAAAATCTGGCAGTTCAACCAGCAGGGAAAATTAAAAGACATTAAAGAGCTCTCCATAATTCCAGCCCCTGATTTATCCAAAGTTTTTTACGGACTTGGAAATGTCCTACTTTCATTCATCTAATATTTTAGCTCAGTGGCTTCAAGCCATTAAGCAACACAAAAACACAATACGATATATTCTTGGATGAATGCCCGCTAGGGCTTCATTTTGTTTTCTTTCTTAATTTTTATTTATTCAGTGTTGATGCTGCCCAACTCCAACTGATTCTAGGAGGCTCATGATAATCAAAAGCAACATAGATTTCAACAGGCATTAGCCAAAGATTTGCAGGATATGTTCCGGTAGCTTACCACAAGTACATTTTTGCATCACTATTGTTAGAAATCTGAAGGTTTATCTGAGCCCTGAGAATTTGTATTTAGCAACTAGTTAGAAGGATTCAAAATTTAAGTGAGGCTAAACAAAATATCCAAATTCACACAGTATGGATTAAAAAAATCTGAATTTTACCAGATTTGGGTCAAATCCATACCCTTTTTTTAATAACCTCTATTCATACTATTTATTCCATCTCATGTTCTCAGAGCTCACCATGTATTGTGGCTTTCCACCACTGAAAAAATAATTAAAGTCCCAACTGCAAGAGGGTTTTTTCCCTTGTGAATTTTGCTCTGTCAGTTAAAAACAAAAACAAAAGTAAAATGGAGAATGCATCATCCTAGAACTGTATATTCAAGTTTCTGCTTCATATGGAAGCCTATCAAATTGCAGATCTAACTATCTTTCAGGACAATCCATAGCAGACAGGTCTAAACTTGGCAACTTTAAGTTGTGTGGACTTCAACTTCCAGAATTCTTCAACCAGCTATGCTATGGCTGAGGGATTCTGGGAGTTCACACATTTAAAGTTGCCAAGGTTGGTTACCCCTGATCTATACCTTCATGCAGAGGGCAAACTTATCAAGGATGATTATTAAGTCCCTCCTAATCACGAGAGACTACAAATAGTTTCCAGTTCAGGCTTAACTCTGATCCTCGTCTTCAATCCCACATGCCTTTCTTGATTCCAGTTCCCTGGGCTTCACCTTCATGACTCAATGCTTCAAGCAGATATTTCACAGAGAGCTCTCATTATTTAACTTATGCAAATGGATAAACAGGAAGAAAAAGGGCTCATCTGCAGTGATTTCTCAAGGATTTTGAAAAATAAACAGTTACATAATGCAAAGTTACCCACCATTCTGTAGCAATGATAACCACATTGTTATTTGCCTGTATACATCTAGAGAAACACATTTAATGTAAAAGCTGTTTCTCAGATTGGGGCCCATAGAGTGATATGGAAAATCAGATGATCTGGTTTTCCATAACCCCTAGCTCTGCCCTTCCTTCTGCCACAATAAAATACGAGTAAACAAACACATTTTCAAAGTGCCAAAGGCTGTGCAAGAGCACACCCCATTCACATGTGGCCTCTTTAGCCTGTAAAAATCACACAAGAAAGGGCTGCTTTCAAAAATACTTGCTGTCAGCTGTTGATGAACACTGGTGTGTCACCCAAAATGTCATGGCATGTCACCTTCGACACACATGTCATAGATTCACCATCCTGCTATGTAGGGTGTATTAATGGAATCACGGAAGCCTGTCCTATCCTAAACCTTCACTGTCCCCCAAGATTGTGGGGACATCCTGAGTCCCATTCCCACATTTTCTGCAGAGTACCTATTTCCCTTCTGTCACCCTCTTCTCAATACAATGACTATTATTTCATTAAAGTCTTCAACCATATAGAGAAAAGGATATAACAACCTACAAAAATAGATCTAAGAGGTCTGAAACAAGTTTAATCAGGGGTTCACAAAAGTGGGGAAAATCTCCTTCCTTGCATCAAAAAAGAGAGCAAATGCAGAGCCCACCCAAATATCTTCCCCTTCCAAAGATAATATTCCAACACAGTCCAAATGAGGAGACTGCTTATGAAAGGGATTGGAATGCAATAAATAAAATAAAACAGAATCTAGCTATAGAAAAAGAACCAGGAGCATCTCTTGATTCTGTTCTCCCATACTCCCCAACCCACAAATGTTTTGTGGCCAGTCCAACAGAAAACCAAGGTGAATTGGCTCTCTAAGGCTCTCTTCTAAAGTGCCAAGCAAGAAAAACAGATGCAAATTACATTTTGACGCAGCTGCAAGGTTGCTTTATGATCCTTTGAAAACAATCTAGGGTTTTTTTGAGGGGGGGGAGGAAGACCTTGTAATAATCATTTCAAAATAATGAAAAAACAAACAGAAGCTTTGGTTTCAGCCAAGATGAGCAATGCTTTCTTTCACTACCCCCTATTGCTTTATCACAGCGATAATATTAATAATGAAGAATGCATGTTTTATGTCAGACAAGCCATTTTTCAACATTAGCATAGCAGTCACAAACACGGTCATTTTGTAACCTGTTTCCGACCAAAAAGAGGGTCATAAAAGATGATTAAAACAGTGTTGCACATTTGTTAAAAGAAGAAAGAAAACATGCCTTGGGACTGTAAGCAAGAGCATAGATTAAAGCAGGATTTAGGAACAATTGAGCTATCAATTGCTATTAATGCTAATAGGGCTATATTGCATCCAGAATTGGAAATCGCCTTAATTAGCAGCTGCAAAACTGGAAGAAAAGGATCTCTCTTCTTGCTATGCTTCTGAGTTTCCCAAATGTATCTTCCCAGCCATAGCAGAGGATAAGAAGCTGGACTAGATAGATCTTTGGCCACATACAACAAGGATCTCTTAAAACCTATCCCTCTTTTTTGCAACTCAAGTAAGCCAATGAAGGCTGCTCTGATTAAGAGAATGGAAAAGAGCCTAAAGTTTAGCCAAGTTCCTGTTCTGTAGAGTGTGAACCATCACTATTCATCCAGTCCTGAATGTTGGCATTCAAAACATGCTTGGTTGCCTTCTGAGTGCCAGGCGCCACGAGAAAACGTTACATGTTGTTCACTTTCACTGACAAAATGCTGTTCAGCTACAAGCAGAATGGTATTAAGGGAAGATCTGGGGGAAACCTCGCAAGAAGAGTCAGTTTGGTCAATTGGGGAAGGCACCAGGCTAGAAACCAGGAGACTATCCAGCATTAGACATGAAAGTTGGCAGCATGACTTTGGGCCAATCATCAGGAGACAGTGAGTTCTCGCCCAATCTTAGGCATGAAAATTGGCTTGAAAATAGGAGGAAGAAGGTTTGCCACCTTGAGTGGTTTATAAAAATAATAGTGGGATTTGTATGTATGTATGTATATGTATTTCTCTCACTCCCAAAACAGTTTTATTCAATCTTTGTAAATCTGTGGAGCATTTACTTGAAAGCGCTCTCTTATGGACAGCATTACTCTTGTTGATGCCTTCCTTTTTTAAGGAATTTGTACTTGAATGCAGAATTGGGGGGTTTTCAGTAATCAGTTAACAGATCCTATTTTCATCTCTCCAGGCATTTGATAATGTTGTATTCTCACACCTCTGTTATTTAATTTATATGTTAATTATGCTGTTAAAAGCTGCCAAGGGAGCTGCATTTTTTCTTTCTTTTTGCTGTTAACCTCACAGACAAGAAACTAACAGTGGATGATACATTTGCATTCCCACAATCACAGCTGCCCCTGGCATCTCTGACAGAACTGCAAACTGGGAGTTGCTATCCTGTGGAACATAGCTGAGTTACAAGGATGTTAAGAGTCACACTCTGTGAGAACTGTAGTTGTTTTAATGCAACCCTGCTTCAGTTCAGAAGATCTGTAATTGTTCCATTTTCCAAGAAATGATACTGATGCTTCACAGTAATGTTGATGTGATGACAGTATTGAACATCTATAGCACAAACATCCAGGAATAAATCAGCTAAATTCCAAACCAGGCTCAAACCATTCAAAATATGAAAAAGAAGAATAACTCGTTCACTGTTGCTTTCCTGAAATAGCCAGAAACAAGCCTATGTCTAAGTTCAACCAATATGGTGGGTTTTGTCTTACTGTACAACATACAAATCTTGCTACAGTGATCTACAAACTATAATTCATGGATATTTATTATATTTTATAATACATGTAAATCAAATCAATGGCTTGTTCAACAACAATGGTTAATGTAATCATAGCTTAGTACAAATTGAATTAATCCAGAGCTGGTCTTGCTTTCTAGCAAGTTGTTATGGCATGATAAATCCTCTTTTTAGAATCTACTCTGACTATGTATTAGTTAAAGGCCTGGGTAGAACAAAGAAGCACACCAACTACCTTTCTTCATTCAGAAATTACACTTAGATGAAGACTTACAGCAATGTGCAAAAGTCTTAGGCCACCATCCAATTTGTTGTTTCAGCAAAGCAGGAAATACATACACAAAATTTAAACAAACACAAATTTCAGAACAAAATGGCTTATTCAGCAAAAATCAGTATTAAATAGTCAGTACTAAATATTTGCTACTTTCGCCTTTAGAAGCTGTTTTTTTTGCTTTTTCCTGTTTTTGAATACTGCAGACAAATTTCCTGTATTTTCTGATTGTATTCTAATAAAGAGACTAAGACATAATTATATATGGTTGTTATACCATTGCTAAAACCAGAAATCTAATGGTGGCCTAAGGTTTTTGTTCAGTTCTAAAGTGTGGCTTCAAACTGTGGTGTACAGCCTTAAAAATCAATTATTTACTGGCCATTTCCATCCCACTAAGAGAATAGAACTGGACTAATGCATGAATCCAAATGGCTCAGTAAACAAGACATTAATGAGACAAGCAATTCCAGCTTACACAAACAAACAAACCACTTTGCGGTTCATCATAATTGGTCATGTTCATAATACTTTACATCAATATTTCAGATTTATTCATTGCTAATCCTCAGCAAAGCAAATATATCTGGAGCTATCCATGGTGCTGCAGCCTCCTCTGGACTTTAACTTGGATATTGAATTAGATAGTCCTCAACTTACAACCATTCATTTACTGACCAATCAAAGTTGCAATGTTATTTATGGCCAGTCCTCACACTTATGACCATTACAGCATTACACCATTATAGTTATGTGATCAAAATGTGGGTGCTTGGCAATCAACATGCATTCACAATGGTTGCAGCATCCCAGGGTCATGTACTCACCATATGTGACCTTCCCAGATGGATTCCAAAAGGAAAGTCAATGGAGGAAGCCGGATTCACTTAACAAATGCATGATTCACTTATCAAATGCAGTGATTTGCTTAACAACCATAGCAAAAAATGGTTGTAAAATCAGACACAACCCTCTTAATAACTATCTTCCTTAGCAACTAAAATTCCAGTCCCAATTGTGGTCATAACTGGAGGACTATCTTTATAGAAAGTTCAAAACAAAAACATGCTTTGTGTCATTTGTACTTAACAACTCTACAGCACAGCTTCTAAGTGTACAGACTAGTAAAGTAACTCATTCAACTATGCTAATTAGAAAAATTTACCACTGAGATCAGGAATTACTTCTCTCTGAGCTACAAAAATACTCATAAAATGTATACCTTACTAACATAGATCCACTGTAACATTTGTTGTATAAAGCCTCCCTCAACAATATTACAGAGTGTTTATGTTCCCAATAATTTATCAATGTTTGATATGTCAACACCTGCCCACTGAAGGGGACTATTAAATTTACTATAGTGTCTGTGAAAGATTTGCGGAGGAGGTGAGACCTGAGTCAGAAGCAAATGAGACTGTAAACATAGATATGTCCACAAGAATTATTTGGTTGCTGCCAAAATATTAAGGCGGCTTCTGGTAACTATCACCACCTAGAGGTTAGTTGTAAATGAAACTTTGAAATATCTCTCCAAGAAAGTTCAATAAAAACCTTGATAATTTACAAAACAAGTCCAAGAAATGTTCCCAACGGCTAATCACCAGGAACAAAAGAAACAGAAATAAAGCAAAAGCAAATATTGGTTTTAAAATCCAACATCCAAAGATACAGAGAAGATGCCAGCCCATCTGCCCTCAATGCACAGTGTGTTGCGCCAAGCCAGCATATGATTTCCTTGATATGGGCTTAATGTGCTGTAAAGCATAGTCACTGTAGCTTATAAACCCTGAGTTATGACTTAGCATTTGGAGAACTGAATCCATTGAGTTTACTCAACAAATCATAATTAAGCAGATGACAATTTGATGATCAGAGACAACATATAAACCAAACTGAAGGCCACCTGGTACATAGAAAGATTCTCCATATAGTATTACCTGAATCTATATATCAACTAACCTATGGTTTATTGAATGGCTCCTTTCATAAAACACACAAACAACCATCAATTATTATTTACAAATTATAATGGCTTGGCCTAGACAATACACTAAATCAAAGTCAAGGAACTCAACCACATTCAATTTTAATATCCTGGAGCAATCTTCCTATAATAAATCCAAGATATTTTAGAGTAATAACAAATGGCAGGCTTAAACATCAGCTGATAATCGCCTGGCTGGAAGACCTTTGATGTTTGGGTCAGAGCAAGTGCTTGAAGAGGCCAAGTATCTTCCTTAGGCTTCAAGTCAGCTTATCTCCAAGGAATTGCAAAACAATTCGCACACTGTCATTCCCGTAAACAAACAATGTACAGGGAAAGGAAGAAAACACTTTTTTTCTTTTATCAGTGACCTGATGATGACAGCTTGGCAAGCGTCACATGCTAAAGGTATGTTTGCCTCATTAAAAGAAGATAATTGCTACACCGTGGAATATGCTGGCACATATGTTTTACCTGCTTAACTACCAGTATTTTTGTTTAAATGTTGAAAAATAAATAACAAATATACAATAGCTGGAAGAGGCTTTCCCTTTGTAGGCATTAGTTTAGTTTTGTAGTCATGAGGAATGTAGAAAGGTGTTTTGGAGAGAAGAAAATGGCCAGAACTAGCTGCCTGCACTTTATAAACTGGAGGAGAGAGGAGGAAGTCATTCAGTTTGGTCTAGTGGTAAAGGCACCAGGCTAGAAACTGGGAGACAGTGAGTTCTAGTCTCACCTTAGCCACGAAAACTAGCTGGGTGACTTTGGGACAGTCACTCTCTCTCAGCCCAGCTCACCTGGCTTTCATGGCTAAGGTGAGATTATAACTTATAACCTCCCAGTTTCTAGTCTGTTCCCTTAACCACTATTCCAAACTGGTTACCAGGAACCTCTTTTAATTCTAGATTTACTTCATGAAAACACCAGACAATCCAGTAACATTGATGTATTCTGGAAGGAAAATATAATAGTCTGGTGTTTTCCAGAATGCTTTATCTCCAGGTTGGTGAGTTTTGCATGCAATTAAAAAAACATGACCAAAAGTAATTCTAAAGCATGAAAGAATGAGATAAAAAAGTAGTCTCTTTTTAAGATGATCTTGAGTTACCTAATTGGGCTATCCTCCTAAATGGCAGCTTTTATACACTAACCCAAACACCAAGTTTGGGTGGTACAGAACATAGCAAAAACACAGATGAGAAAGTGATGTGACATAATCGATGGTCACCCATTAGCTGCACTATGGGCCAAAAGTCCATTGAAATGAAGCCATCTTTAGGATCTTGCTGAAGTGGCTGTACACATATACACACACAACACAGCTGAAGACATTGCAACAATAGTAGCTCTATGACTTCTTCCAGATGGCCAAGCCAGGATAATGAAAGTCTTCCAATATACCCCACTGGAAGAAAGCTTACTTGGTAAACATGAAATGCATTTGTTGCTTTCCCACGGAGAAAGACTGAAGGAATCCAGACGTTTATAAGAGCTCGGTTTGATCTAGACGACAAAAAAACAAAAAATTAGTAGATACAATCCTGAAAGGAAGTTCAGATAGGCCATAAAACAGATTCCACTTAAAGATGCTACCAATAATCAAAGCACTTGGAATCATTGGCCAAGTGAAAAATGTGAGGGTTATTATTATTAGATAGGAAATACATTCTCCAAACAAAAAAGAACCTTGAGTTATGAATCAATTCCTTCAAAATCACTCTTTTGAAGTCACTGTAGGAATAAGATAAACACAACAAACTTTCTAACAACTTACATTTCAAAATCTGACAAGCTTTGATCTTCAGAGGTTTGACTGAGATCTCCGGGAACCTAAGCAATAAAAGAAAGAAGACAAAATTAAATACTGGGTCTACCAAAGCTATTGTCTTGAAAAGCAGGGAAGTGCAGCCTGACCCATAACAAATCTCCTAAAATTAATTCCCAAACTCAAGAGCTTCTGGCCTTTCATTCCCAGGGGATGATATTTAAATAGAAGTCTTAGCATGGCTTGCACAATATTGCATTTGTATAGATATAGTCTTCCTACTATGGAGCAAACACTTTAAAAATTGAATCCTCAAGACTTTCAAAAGCATTATAGCTGACCATCTAATCGCAAACAACACAAATGTTGTGTTAAGATTCAAAACATGTTAGTTTTAAAGAAATGAAGTTTAAATTTAGGACAGTTAGTGAAAGAAATTTTGGACTAGATCTTAAATTCAGTGTTTCTTCCACCTTCCAATATTTCCAGTTTCTTCACAATATCAAAAATGAGTTCATCATCTTGAGAACTTTGTTCCTTTTCATGTAGGGTCTTTCAAGTTATCTCTTCAATTTTGATCTTCTTGACATGAGTGCCTCACAAAACTGACTAGCAAAACATGAACATATTTGTGGAATCGCGTATTTAAATCATTTTTACTTGGCTCTTCTTTATGTCTTGAGAGAATGGCATTTATTTTGGACCTGATGAGAGCTATTGTCTAATGCTGATAATCAAGAGAAAATTGTATCCTTATTGTCTAATCAAGATATGTTCTTACAGAAAAAGTGGCTGAATTTGTGGAGATTGCTCACAAAGGAAGATCTTGAAAAGGTTAACCAGGTGAACTGTGGACAGGATCTATTATTTCTTCTTAGAAATCTAAAGGAAGATTATATTAATTCACTGAGTTTAAAGGGATTTTGATTTAGAACAGAGTTTCTCAAACTTGGCAACTTTAAGATGTGTGGACTTCAACTTCCAGAATTCACTCATCAGCCATGCAGACTGGGGAATTCTGGGAATTGAAGTCCACACATCTTCAAGATTGAAAAACACTGGTTTAGAGGGTCCTAAACATCAAGCATTCCATAGCATAATCTTTTGGAAACTAGTTATAATGTGTATTTAAAATTTTTCAAAACCTGTAAGTTGAACTACAACCAGGAGCCCTCTGTCCCAAATGTGTCCATCAACATCTTCCTTAGCAAAAGATTCCATCTAATGCTGTTAATTTAGTATTCTTTTAATTTAAAAATATTGGGATGAGAGCATACTCCATAGGAACAGCCCAAGGCACCATCTTTAATTCCAAGAATGAATTTAGGCCCTGTAAATGCCTTAAGTTAATCTTTACAACAGGGGTGTCCAACCTTGATAGCTGTGCTATGCAGGCTAAGGAATTCTGGGAGTTGAAGTTGTCAAGGTTGGACACATCTGCTTTATGGAATAAAAATAAGAGGGGCTACAGCTCCATACTTTAAATAAAAGTATTCCCTCCCCCTTAAAGTTAGCTGAAGAGGATAGACAGCATTGTTGCAATCTATGGGTTTCTCTCATCCTCTTTTTAGAATTAATGGTGGCTTCAGGTGAGAATGCACAGTGGCCAAGCGGTTAAGATGCTGGGCTTGTCAGCTGGAAGGTCAGCAGACCGAGTTCGAGATCATGTGCTGCCACCTAACAGGGTGAGCTCCCATTCCTTGCCCCAGCTCCTGCCAACCTAGCAGCTCAAAAACATGTAAAAATGCAAATAGATAAATAGGTACTGCCAAATCCAGCGGGAAAAGTAACAATACATGTGCCTTGGCATATAGTCATGCCTGCCACATGACCACAGAAGCATCTTTGGACAATGCTGGCTCCATCAGCTATGAACTGGAATGAGCACCACCCCCTAGAGTCGGCCACAACTGGCAAAGGAAACAATTACCTTTTTGTTCAGGTGACTGAAACATAGAAGCCTAGAAATGTAATCACATGGCTAGAACTATATTTCTTATGCTGATGTGTAAGGTCAGGGTGTCCCCTGCCAGTTGTAGCCAACTCTAGGGGGCGGTGCTCATATCCGTTTCATAGTGAAGAGCCAGCATCATCCAAAGACCTTTCCTTGGTCACGTGGCCAGCATAACTATACACTGAGGCGCATGGATGCGGCTACCTTCCCACTGATGGCGGTACCTATTTGACTCTTTGCATTTTTGCATGTTTTCAAACTGGTTGATTGACAGGAGCTGGGCAAGTAACAGGAATTCACCCCATTATGCGGCAGTGTGTGGGTCTTGAACTCAGGCTGCCAACCTTCCAGCCAACAAGCCCAGCATTTTAACCACTAGGTCACTGCATCCCCACTACCCTTGATGTGGTAAGATTGCTCTAAGTGTTCTCTGCACATTCATAGCCATTATAAAATCATTCATTGTTTCAAGGAAGCATAGCATTTTTAAAAAATTCTACTTATTCCTGTTGATTCTGTCATTATTGCTGTTTTATGCTTTCATTTCAGGGTTTTAGCTTTTGCTGAGAGTTCCCTTAAAAGCTTTCACTCTGACCATGAAAATTATAAAATAATTTTACTCAAGCATTCCCCTAGAATCAACATTCTAACTAGATCCTTCAACAAGTTCTAACATAACAATATTAGAAATAAGACTTGCCCCCATCTGTTTCGTGGCAACTCTACTTAAGCTTAATAATTTTGTCTCTATTTCTTAACAGAAATCTCCGTATCCATTTAACTGATGTGTCACTGAAGCTGACAACGTCCAGACGGCTTACAATTAAATAAAACCACCAGTAGCACAACATTTTTAAAGCCTAAAACAAATATTGCTAATATTTCACAAAATTTAATAGTAACTGCTGTCATAATTCCAACATTAATTATTAGGAACATCCACCCCAAAAAATAATCCATAGTAACTCAGAACAAAAATGAAACCATAAATAAAAATCATACAAGCAACAACCTCCATCAAGATGAGGAGAATGACAGGGTAACATAAAAACTCCCAAATATTTGTTTAGCATACCTAACTCATTTCAAAGCCAGCACCTGCATTTTTGGATGCCAAGAACTCAACTATCGAGTGACCACTCAAGCCATGTCCTTTTATGTCCTTAACCTCTTAATACACCCTTATGTATAATATATATACCTAAGGGGGTATATAATATATATGTATATAATATATATATTATATAATATATATTATATGTATATATAATATAATATATATTATATGTATATAATATATATATTATATTACATATAAGGGTGTATTATACACACCCTTAATACACACCATTATAATACACCCATTATCTCCACAGTTGTCCTTGTTGATTATTGTATAAGAGGAGTTTCCGGTTGGACAGCTGAAAGAATTATTCATGAAGGATTTAACCTTTGTAGGGGACATTTAGATAATCATGATTTGTTGCAATACTGGCCAAAGGATTCTGTCTTCCTTCTTGTCATTGCCAGCGCAGGGGTAGGCAGACCTTAGGATCCCCTGCTAAATCTCTGGTGACTTGACGTTGGGTCAGAAAGTTTTTTGACTTCCAGACTTGCATTGGTAGCAGTACTATCAGCACAGCTTTAAAAAAGAAGCAACTCAAGCTAGACATCTATGATAGGCTCAGAGGTAAGTAGAAAAGGACCTCTGTTGATGCACTGTAAGGCATCATTGTTGCCCAGCGTCATTCAGACAGCAGTGGATAGGAAAAACACAAATCAAATCCATGTAAACTCGTCTTCAATTTTTTGCATGAAAGAACTGTGACTTCAGTTCAATTCTGGCTTGGAGGCAGATGGGGAGGAGTAACAAGCATGAAAGAATACTAGCCTTTACTTTACGAATTGGCAGCCTGTTGCCCTTCAGGGATTATTGGACTGCGATTCATTTTTTGTACCAACGTTTGACAAGACGCACAATACCAAATCCAACTTTAATTGAGATGTATCCGCTTTACACCTGGGTCCATTAGTCATCACAAAGTAGACCCACTAAGCCTCAACCCTGATCTTCATCACCTTGTCTAATGTTTTTCCCTCCCTGGCCTGCCTGCTTGCCTGCCAATTTCTGGATCTGATGAAGGAAGTACACACAGCTGAGGTGTGTGAAATGTTATGTGTTTTGTTCTTTCCCCCCTTTTCATTAGGCATGTACACACACACACACAGACACGGAGTCAGACAGATTGCTGACAGCACATGTAATTTCAACACTTAGCAGAACAAATGGCGCACAGAAAGGCTATTTTGAAAGCTTTTTTTCAGTTTCAGCTTAGCTTGATTTGTCCAGAATTAAAAAAAAACCACCTTCACCGCTCTTACTAAAGAGATTGGCTTTGGAGCCAGCAAGAGATCAATAAGGTAGCTCTTTACATGTCCATAAAAACACAGGCCGCTCTACGGACTGAGCAGGGATGACCTCTCCTCTCCAACAGTCAGCAACACAGAGCTCTCCGGAATCTCCTTTGCTTTTGTGAAACGCAAACATCAAAAAGCCCATCCGAAAGGAAGTCCGCACTCCTAATTTCAAGAAGAAAATGCATGCGCATGCGTGTCTTTTATCCTTAGTCAAATCATGAAACGCATACGCACAACAACCCATCTTCATCAAGCTTCATAAAGGATGGGCAAAATCGTTGGTTAAGAAAGAGACAAGCCCATTAACAAGAGACAGCACGACTGGCTGGGGAATTCTGGGAGTTGAAGTCTACACATCTTAAAGACACCAAAGTGGAGAAACGCTGCTTTACGGAGACGAATGTTTAACATCTCGCGCACTGTTGTTGAGCTGAGAGCTTGCTCTTTTCTGCTTTGCCTGGAAATGTGTATGGCTGACAATCTGATCATGATGGTTTGCTAACTCCAACCAGCCTGTCTGTTTCAATGACAACTCGCAGGGGAGTGCACGCCTCCAAATATCTGTGCTGATCATCATCATCTTTTTCAATGCAGAAATGTTGACCTTCGTGCTCTTGGATTTCCATTATTGGCCATTTTGTTGCTCGATGCTAAGGAAGATGTTTCCTTCTTGAAATTCCATCCAAGTCCTCCTCCTCCTCCACCTTCCCTGTACAGTTTCATTCACATTTCATCCAAATTTCATCCAAATCTCTTAAATTCTCCAAATCTCCAGAAGGCTGTTCTGGAGAGCCTAAACCTTTTCACTTAACTGTCAAAAAAAAAAAACCTAAAGAATCTACAAAGCACTTGGTGATTATCCTGTTTTGCTCCCTATAAAAACTGGACTCCTGAAATATGATGATGATTACTACAAAATCCTGTTGGGCACACTGCGCACAAAGGAATACGCTCTGTCCTCACTTTTAAATATTTGCATCTGCTGAAATATAATGTTCCAATTTGTGCATAACACTAAGCCAGGATTCTTTTTAATTACTGTTGCACAAAGCACAGTCGCAAAATTCACACAGAATGTCAAGTCATAAGCAAAAGAAACCTCAAAGCCCTTTATAGCCCAGAATTACATACGAACCAGACTAATATTTTGTGCAATCATTAAATCAGCATTATAGAGCTGTAACTCAAAGCAAATACTAGTCTCAGAGCCTTTTTTCCCCTTTACAATTGATTCTAAAAAAAATTGACACTAAAAAAGTTATCACAGTGATCCAGGAAGGGAAAACACTATTAAAGTATATTATTTGAGAAATATTTTATAGTATTTTCTTCTCCCTTATGCAGTCTGAGGACACTCAAACTGTTATAATTTCAGTCTTTATGCTGGAACAGCCTGAAAGCCTAGAAAGATTTTTTTTAAATGTGATTTTCTGTGTGGCATATTTAAAGTGGTAGGAGGAGCAGAGTCTCACCCGACAATTCCCAATTCCTTTTCATATTCTGAAAATGTTAAAGATGTTGTATTGATATATGTGTGGGGTGCAGTGACCGAATGGTTAAGGCAAAGGGCTTGTCAGCTGGAAGATTGGCAGCCCGAGTTCGAGACCCAGGCACTGCATAATGGGGTGAGCTTCCATTATTTGCCCCA
>JANHZU010001873.1:293321-308343 GCA_032468055.1 Acrochordus granulatus
CTTTTATTTTATTATTTTATTTGTATGACATCCATCTCACCCAAAAGGTGACTCTTGGCAGCTTCCAACCAAGTAAACCCATAGGATAAGCATAAAAATAATAATAAATAGCATTTAAAATTTACTAAAAATCATCAAAGATGGGAAGGAACTGAGCAGGATACACATGGGGTGGAGTACTTCTCGGGCCATTAACCTCTTGTATGACATGCCCCCATCAGGGTCCTAAGCCAATTAGCAGAGCCAGGTTTTCAAGCTGTTTCGGAAGGCCAACAGGATGGGTGTGGATCTCACCTTGGGGGGGTGTTGTGATTCCGTCCGTTATACCCAGTAAGAAAGAGTAGATAAATGAGCATCCAAATATGCAAGGAACAAGTCCATGGAAGAGGTTTGTTTTTACAATGGTAATGAGAAGATCAGAGAAGTTCCCTGTTGGGCCAACCCAGGTCCCATCTAAGCCCTCTATTGCTGGCTGATTAAGTGGAAAACAAGATTCATCCTATTTGCCTTCCAACTTAGCTTAAGGTGGATCCTATATTTAGAGGGGGGGAAGCCTTGAGCATGTTTGATCTTGCAACATAAATATGTCTCTAAAACCTTCATTTGCAAGAAATGCTTTCTTCTGATGAGCCTTTGAAGTCCATGCACTGTAGGTTATAGTACATCCTATGAACATTCTACCTACAGTAGTGGAGTAAAATATTCTTCTTTTGACATTGACAGGCAGTAAAAAAAATTCTCTCGTAAAGGAAAACATCTTTAGAATTGTCTTGATTCTCACACTGTTATTACTTAACCTTGCGGGGAAAAATGGTCAGGCATGGATTTATTGAAGATATTTATAAGGAACCTTTCACAAAGGTGATCACATGTTCTCACCTATGAAGGCAAGAATGAAGACATTTCTACAGTGCCTATGTGCTTTCTCTTGTGGGGGAAATACCTTCTGTGGAAGGAAGGAAGGAAAAGAAATAGACGAGAGAGGAAGGTATGCCCAAATAACAGCAGATAGGTATTCTTTTGCTCTGTTATATGTCTCTTCTCCACTGGAGAAACAGAAGACTGATACGTAAATAGCCGTTGCAAGCTTCCAGCCTCTTCGCTCCTTCATAGAAAAGCTATTAGACAATCAGACCCATCTCCACCTTAATGTTTCCAAGACCCATCTCCTCCAATGTTTCCACCTTAATGGTTCCAAATAAGATACAGGTAGTCCTCAAATTACAACCATTTAGTGACCATCCCAAAAAAGCAAAATCAAGAACATGCAACTTGGAATAAAACAAGATTGGTCAACTGCATGGACACTATAAATATTCATTTCTCTCAGAATAACTCGATCTAAAAGATGGATGACAGATCAACTAAAAAGGAAGTACTCCTCTCCTTGACACCATAATGTCAAATCCTACAAGCTTGATGATACTATTTTTATGCAAAAGCTCATTCATTTCTGCTGGTGGTGAGCATCGAAAGAAGAAATCTCATTTCTTCACTATATCACAAGTCTTCACATACTCCACTCCAGCACAGCTATTTTCAACAAGAGCACGGAATAGCAATGTTTTTATTTAGGGAACAACTATTCTAAATTAAAAAGGCAAGTCCCCAAAACAAAAAAGACATTTGGGAAACAAAAACTCTGCAGCAGCTGGTATATTCTGGCAAAAGCAGAGTTGGCCATTCACATTGTTGTGAACGTTCAGGCAAAAGAAGCTGATACAGAGAGACTCGTGAGAGTCATCTTCCAAAATTGCATCTCTCTTGCCAACTTTATGACAGAAGTTGACTTCTGTTTGGAACCCAGCAGGGACAAAAAAGCACCCTTATAGTCAGTGATGGGAAAACACAGCACACAAGTGAAAGTGTCTCCTTGACTTTCAAACAGGGTTTTACAATTGGAAAATTCTTAGGATTTTCTAGTACTTTAAAAGGTAAAGGTTTCCCCTTTCAGTTGTGTCTGACTTCAGGGGGTGGTGCTCATCTTCGTTTCACAGCCAAAGAGTTTGTCCGAAGACGTTTCTGTGGTCATGTGGCCAGCATGACTACAGCATGGAACAACATTTACCTTCCCATCAAATTAGGGGGTACCTATTTATCTACTTGCATTTTTACATGCTTTTCAACTGCTAGGTTGGCAGGAGCTGGGGCAAGTACTGGGAGCTCACCTTGTTATGCAGTGGTGCTTGGGTCTTGAACTCGAGCTGCCAACCTTCTGGTCAAGAAGCCCAGCACCTTTACCGCTTGGCCACCATGCCCCTAACAGCAGTATATTCGTCTACATTAAACAGTAAGGACAGTATATCCTTCTGTTGGAACAACAGCTGTAAAAACTTAACTTTCTCCAACAACGTCATGGTCTGAACTTGTGCTGAAGACATTAGCTGTCTAATAGGTGACTCTGCAGGGGAACACACTGTGGTGCTCCATTAGCGGTTGCTCAGATATCCATAAAACCTATTGCTCCAAGGCATTGAAAGGGTCATGCCCCATTCTCCACCACTGTGATTCCTCACACTTCTTCCTTAGGGAGGGGAATGTTGAAGAACCTGTTGTCTTGTTCTACTGAAATTCAAACCAGAATTAGTTACAGTTTGTAAAGAATTTTGTGTCTCTGCAGAAAGCCCATGCTTGAATGGTGCCAGGTTCTTCTTTCCAGTAAGAGTTCTGGTTTATTCACTGGACATCATTTACAGCTTGGACTCCTTAAAGAAAGCAAGTGTTCCTGAAAACTCTGCTTGCTTCACATGCCCCATAAATGCCCCATAAAAATAACCAATATAGAGAGGAGCTTAAATGGTTGGTTGATGCGTCCTACCCTTTTCTCCAATCCAACCACTCCTTTTCTTCTTCCCATCCTACCAGAAGCTGATTAATACAGTTCAGCTATTGCAGCCAACTCATTCCCTAGAGTAGTAAAGCTGTGAAGTGCTAGTTAACTTCTTCCACAGGAGGGAAAGAAAAAAAAGCATCTTCTCAATAGACTCCCCAAGGCTAAATCATTGCAGCTCTTCTTTAATTGTCCTTCCATTCTTCCTCTTCCAAAGTTTACCCTATTTTAAATATCCCAGTTTCCAAATCTTCCCACCCTTTTCCTACCAAGAAGGATCAACTATGTCTATCAGGTTGCAAGCAAGTAGCTGATGGACACATTCTTATGATCTATGTCAGGAGTATCCAACCTTGGCAACTTTAAGATGTATGGACTTCAACTCCCAGAGTTGCTGGCTGAGGAATTCTGGGAGTTGAAGTCCACACATCTTCAAGTTGCCAAGATTGGACACCCCTGATCTATGCAGAAAACCATGGAGATGACTTTGAAGGGAATATTCAAAAGCTATTACAGAAACAAACACAGAAGCATTCCTCAAGTCATAGGAAAGGACTTTATAAGAAATATAAAGGAGTACTTGCATATTCGGAAGACACTCATCTGGTTCCTCCCTAACTCACTGGGGTATAAGAAAAGAGAAAGGAGAACACAAGCAGACGTGTATGATTCTCTTACTGTAATCTGATTCAATAGAATTGCAGTTCCTTCCTGACCTGGTCTCCCTCACAGGGCTGGCAGTCTCCCAGGCAATCTTGAGGAGGTGTATTTCCATCCTCCATTAAAAGGAAGACTGATTTCTTTGAAAATGACCACAGACCTTAGAGATTAAAAAGGAAAGGCAATGACTGCTAATCTTTTCTAACAAATCAACAAATAACAGCTCTTATAAAATCCTATCTCAACCAAGTCATTGTCTTGTCCACAGAAAACCCACCAAATATCTCATTTATATTCGGGGCTTAGCCCTTCAAAGACTGTCTGCCATCGTCCTAAATCAGGAGGAAATCCAGTGTGTAACTAGACCAGTTTAACCTGGAGAAAGCCAAAGCCAAATAGGGCATCAAAACAAGATTTAGAAAAAGCAGAAAAGTGGAGGACAGAGAATGTTTTGAGGGAATCTAAGGAGGACATCTACCTGCTTCTTTCTGGGAGAATAAGAATGGTTGACAAAGGTAAAAGAAAACAAAGCAGCTCAAGTAGACTTAGGAAAACTTGCATGCTAAAACTGAATCTGAAAAGAAGCAATTCATGGCAATTCACCCTTCTTAATTCCACACAAGTTATCACTATCCTAGTTGTCATTCCTTCCTTCTGAGGAAAAAACATGGTTCCCATTATCAACAAATGTGATGGCATCTTTCTTTATCAATGGATGCTAACTCATGTTACATCGCAGGAAAGCAAGATGATAAAGATGTAGAGAAACTGGACAGAGATGCACCAATATTACAAATTGCACTTTATGTTCCCCATCTTCATCCCCCAATGTCCTCCAAGCCTACTTTGGAGGGTTTCCCCGGTGCAAACAACACATGGGCTAGGAAGAATCCTTTCTACTAGCAGATGGTATTTTATTTACAGACAGGAGCTACTAGCCCTGATTGATTATGGTCTAATGCAGATGGATGATGCCAGCTTACTCAACTATGAAGGACATTATTTTGGTGATATGAAATAAAAAAAGAGAGTTATTGGAGGTCAGAAGAAATCAAGGGACATTTATCTTACAACTCTCTTTATAAAAACTGCTAGAGCCAGCCTTATGTTCCTGGTTTTCACAGGCAGTGATAGTCTGTAATGTATTAATTAGAACCAGCAGCAAGCATTGCAAAGAGACATCTTTTTAACAGGAAAAAATTCTAATAGAAGAATAACACACATACACACACAGACCTATTCTGGCTCCAGCCACAGGGAACAGTTTGAAGGACACAGCTAAACACATTCACTTATTGTCTCTCTTTCTCTTTGCCTTGTAAATATTGATAAATATTATAGGGGAGCTTATTTTTTTCAAAAACGTAGCCACCTAAGCTAAACCATTAATTTTTATTGTTTTCAATCTTCAGACCTCCAATTAATTTAGGCAGGTATACATTGATTGAATTGGAGGCTATCAAATCCATTCAAAATAGAAAATTATCCATTGTTTGCATCCTTTATTCATTCTGTACTGCAGACATCTGTATAAGATAACCCAATTTTACTCTGGTTTACAACAAATTTATCAGACTGAAGTGCTGGAAGGAAGGACTCATTTATCACTTCTATGAGGAGACCACTCCTTTATTCAAAAAAGTCTAGATAGGATCTTAATGTCCATATTATAAATAAGAAGAAATAATGGTTCCAAAGAAATGAACAGCAAAAATTGTAGCAGAATTCAGCCATGATGTAATTTATTCAGTTTGGGCTTAATACTATTTGTGAGCCCAGTTATGGCAGTTTGTAAACTTATGGTTTATAAACTATGGTGTGAATCCATTCAATTGCAATTGAGCAAACAAATAAACATGGCTAAGTGTGATCAGTTAATCTAATCTACAGGCAACCTATTTAACCCCTCTAAGAATATTAACCCAAAAGTTGCTCACATAACTGCACTAAAAAGGATATACCAATTTTATCTTTGTCTGACCACCAACAGAATCAGACATGACCACCCTGTACAGGTACCAACTTTACTAGGAATGATTTAGTGAGCTCTCAGCAGCAGACAGGAACTGTCTAGCATATATCAACAACATCCTGATGTTCACTGCTCAACAATCAGAAGTGTTTTCACTGTTTATCGATTATCCCAGGTTCATGTGTCAACCCCTTTTAAACCATACTATACAAACATTTTAAGCCACATTAAACTCCACAGAATGTTTTACAAATAAAAGCCATGGCACTGCTTCAGGTGAAACACTGCAAAGCTTAATATAGCCTATCTCAATAAATCTTAGTTCTACTGATAGAAGAGAATATTTGTAGCTCAGGGTCCTTGATGGTCTCTGAGCTTGGTTTTTTGTTGCAGATATTTCATTACTAATATCATCACTTAGTTCTAAACCTTCTTGCGGAATCTGTTTCCTGGTTTCAAAGAGCTGGCTGAAAGAGCAATTGAACTGAATTATTTTAGCTGAATTTACACATTATACTTGGGCTAAATGTCGTGAATGACAAAACCAGTTGGTTTGGTTCACAGAATGTGCTAATCCATAAACCAATTTTCAACACCGGCCTCTTCGCAATATACTAAGCCAAAATCAAGCAAGCTACCTGTTAGCTTAGGATAGTGTGTGAACCCACATGTGCTTAATAGTATGAGGACTATGTGGCTTGTTCAGCAAATCATGTAAAAAAACCCTTCTGGCTTAGCATCATCTGCACATAGAAGTCAATCCCTGGCAATTTAGATTCAAAGAAGATTGCAGACTTCAAGGGCCAGAAACAACTTTCACTTAAACCTTAGGCAACTATATGCTTTAGAAATAATTCTGAACCATGTAAATTAAATCATATACTTGTAATTTGCAATTTTTGCAACGCCCATCGCTTGCATCCTAACACAACTTTCTTGGCTGGCTAAGATCAGTCTCTGCAGGGAGTAGATGAGGCACCAATGGCCTTTGGTAGAAGAAAGCATGGTCAGGATATAGGAGAGCTCAGTTCCAGAATCAACAGTCTGGATTAATTTCTCAGGAAAGATCAGTTGGGGGCTTACACTGGATATAAAATGTCTACACAACCCTATTAAAATGCCCGGTTTTTGAAATGTAAAAACATCACACCAAGATAAATCACTTTAGAATCTTTTCCACCTTTAATATAATATATAAGCTGTTCAATTCAGTTGAAAAACCAACTGAAATCTTTTAAGGGGAAGAAATAAAAATAAACTTACAATAATGTGGTCGCATAAATCTGCATTCCCTTAATACTTTGTTGAAGTAGCTTTTGATTTTATGACAGCACTCAGTCTTTTGGAGTAGGAGTCTATCAGCATGGCAAAAAAGAGCCTTGGAAATCTTTGCCCACTCTTCCTTGCAAAAGAACCTCCAAATCTGTCAGATTGGGAGGGCATCTCCTATGCATAGCCCTCTTCAGGTCACCCCACAGATTTTCAATTGGATTCAGGTCTGGGCTTTGGCTAGGCCATTCCAAAACGTTGATTTTCTTCTCGTGAAGTGATTATTTTGTTGACTTGGAGGTATACTTTGGGTCAGTTTGTTTTTCAATTGAATTATACAACTTATATGCTATATTAAAGGTGGAAAAAAAATCTTAAGCGATTTATCTTTGTATGATTTTTTTTACAACTCAAAAAAACCTGGAATTTTAACAGGGGTGTGAAGACTTTTTATAATAAGAAAGCTAGGAGGGCCCAACAGATCCTCTAGTTTCACCTCTGCCTACTTTCCTCTCTGATTCTTTCTGAAGTCAGCATGGCAATCAGGAGTATGCAAGTGTTTACAACTGAACTTTCAAATCTTGAAAAAACTACTATGCAACTTCACATTTTAATGGTATAAAAGGATGTTTAATTCAACTTAAATGAGTTGAGGTTCATCATAGTTCTCTTAAAGACTTGGTAACCCTGGATACATTACATCAGCTTGCTTTAAAATACATATTCCTAACTGTATTCATTTATCTTATTTAAGCAACGTAAATATAATAAATGCATTGATACGATAACAAGGTCAATAAACACACCCCTTTATGGTTCAGCATGTTCTATGACTACAGGAAATCCATGCTTCATGCCAAAGGATGATTTGGTTAAACATGGCAGAGACTGTATTTCTTGCTTAAAATTCTCAATATTATTTTGTTTTTCTTCTTTTGGCAGCCTGCTGCAAACATGATTTTGGTCACACGAGTCGACTGGAAAGATCTCCCTAGACCCTAGAATATCTGGAGAATGATACGAATACCTTCTGGGTCAAAGCTTGAAAGAGGCCAGCAAGCAAGATGGAGAGATCTATGGGTATCCACTGTCCAAAAACAGGACGTTATCTGATGGAACGGACAGAGCCCAAGGTCTGGGATGGCAATCTGCAGTGTCCTGATACCAAGAGTACAAAGCAGCAGAAGCACTGACAGAGGAAGATTCCTGCAGCATCAAAGGCTATCAGATCCACTCTCCCTTTCTGTTCTCTACATCAATTATTTTGTACAGCAAACTGTGACTATCTGTAGCTAAATCTGCAGAAAGGTGAAGTAATCTGATGTGGTTTTATGCAGGAGAAA
Organism: Acrochordus granulatus; assembly: GCA_032468055.1. Taxonomy (NCBI): domain Eukaryota; kingdom Metazoa; phylum Chordata; class Lepidosauria; order Squamata; family Acrochordidae; genus Acrochordus; species Acrochordus granulatus. The sequence goes on from JANHZU010001873.1 coordinate 301,396, forward strand.
TAGCCATAACAGGGAGGGAATTGATTTTTTAGAGTAAGAGTAATGGATCCTACCAACTTAAGAAAGGATGCTTAGCAGTGATATTGAAGGAACCCTTCTTGAACCATGGCAGAAATCATAGATTTCCTATTCAAGCAGGGCCTCTAAATCCCTTCCTTGACCTGTATCACAACACTTCTCTGTTGACCGTGAACTTTTTCTTGTCTCATTGCAACCACAATTAAGGCTGGGGAATGGCAGCTCCATAGCTATGCCAACGATGGAAAAATCTCTGCTGAGACTTCATGCTCTCACCAGTTGGAGGGACAGTATGCAGACCACCTCTCACAGCTGAAGCTAAAAAATAGCTCAAGTACCATTCATATGAACTTTAAAAAGAATTTCAAAAGAAAATCCTTTGAGATATAAAGATTCAGGATTAATATCACTGCTCAACAGATATCCAGGTATAATGGAGAATATACAAAGGGTGATTTTATTGCTACTTAACCTAAAGCCACCTTTCACCCTTGAATGCTTAATAACAATTATTTAATTTCCTGCTCATTTATTCAGCTTTGCTTGATAGGCAAAGAATTATAAGAATTGTTCCTAAATATGCGTATGTGTGTATATGCATTTGTGTAGATTTGGTAAAAATGTCCTTCCTGGGCTGCACAGCAGGAACAATACAGAAGATTTAGGCTACATTTAGAAATATAATGAATAAAAAAATAAACAGTTTGGCCAGTTTCAATCTGGCAAATTTGTAAGAGTCCTAATAAGGTGGCAGTTCATCTCACTTGATGGAAAACAAGTCCTGTGTTTGAATGCAACAGTTCCCAAGAAGAAAAGAACAAGGTTTGTAATTTATATTATTGTATATTATCATATTTAATTGATATCCCACCAAACTCAGAATGACTCTTGGCAGCTCACAATAAAAACATTAAAAACCATAAAATATAACTCTTAAAAATTAGTTAAAATCACTAAAAATTAAACAGAAAAAATTAACCAGGCAGAATGAGAGAGTGAGGTAACTGTGGGGGGAGATGCTGCTAGCTTAATCCACCAGCCACCTCCATGCTGACATACTCCCATTGGGTCCAAGCCAGCTGGCAAATCCAGGTCTCCAGATCCTTTTGGAAGGCTGAAAGGGTGGAGGTAGACCTTACCTCATGTGGCAAGATGTTCCACAGGATGGGGGCCATGGCAGAGAAGGCACTTCTCCTGGACCCCAAGAGCCAAAATACTTGACTGACAGGGTCTGCAGCATGCCTCTTCTGCCGGCCCTGGTGGGGCGGGCTGTTCCCATAGGGATGAGATAGTTCCTCAGGTAACCAGGTCCCATGCCATGAAGGGCTTTAAAGGTCAAAACCCACACCTTGAATTGCGCCCAGAAGCAAACTGGCAGCCAGTGCAGTTTACAGAACAGAGGTGGGCCGTTCTTGGGGCCCCAAAAACTGTCCTCACCATGTTATTCTGCGCCAGCTGTAACTTCCAAATGCTCTTCAAGGGTAGCCCCATGTATTGTGCATTGCAGTAATCCAATGGACAAGGACATGAGTGACTGAATACAGGGACTCCCGGTCCAGGAAAGAGTGCAACTGGCGCACAACACAAAGTTGAGCAAAGGTTCTCCTTAGAAGCAAATAAGCATATGGATTATTTAATCAGAGCTTCTCTGCCATAGCATTTCTTTTTAAATTAAGGCCATTGCTCTTAGGAACCAAGTGAATGCAAGTCTCTGTCTTGTATGTTTATCCTTGCATATGCTCTTTCCTACTTTTATATGATGTTTAAGCAGTCATCCTAATCTATATTTATTAGTCCTGCTTCCTGATCATAGAAAAGGACAGGCTTGAAGAGTAATATATGGTATAGCTGTCTCCAAGAAGCATATGGGAACTACTTATAGTATAAGAATGGCTCTGCTCAGATGTATGATTAATTTGGCTTCAGTAGCAACGGTGAAGTCTAAAGTCTGATTCACTCAACACACTAAGCCCCAAGATAATTTGCTTGGTTTTGGCTCAAATCCAACCTGCACTGTTTGCAAATCATGATTCTCTGGCTCTGTGATAAACCCAGCCACTGTGGAGTAACCAATAATCTGGGCTTAATATGATGTACAAACCCAAGCACTCATCCGGTATAGGAAGATATTACATCATTTAAACAATTAGGTTGGAAAAGCCAAGATTTCTTGGTCTTCAGTTCAAACCCAGGATTATTTTCTTCAGCTCTTCAAAGCAAACTGTGCTATTAAGTAGCTGTGTTTGCATTCTGTGCTAAGACATTATGTGATGTTTGTTACTGTAAAAGATAAAGGTTTCCCCTTTCAGTCGTGTCCAACTGGTGGTGCTCATATCTGATTCACAGCCGAAGAGCCAATGTTATCCAAAGACACTTCTGTGGTCATTTGGCTGGCATGACTACATGCCAAAATGCATGGAACACTGTTACTTTTCCCACCAAAGGTGGTACCTACTTAAGTACTTGCATTTTTACACGCTTTCAAACTGCTAGGGTGGCAGGAGCTAGGCAGACAATAGGAGCTCACCCCATTACAAGGCAACTGTTGGGTCTCAAATTCAAGCTGCCTACTTTCCAGCAGACAAGCCCAGCATCTTAACTGCTTGTGCCACCATTTATCATTACAATTACTTCAATAAACCATAGTTAGACCACTTTAGCTTTGTATTATGGGAACACAATATTAGAGGGGATTCAACTGAGAAAGTATTGATTTCTTGGACTGAGTCACCTTCAAGTAATACTTTGCTTAAACTCCAAGTAAAGATTTGGACTTCAAAAAAAAAGCTCTATAGGAATTTAGTGTTGACCTTGGGGAAGGTATGAGTGAGCCATTAAAAGGAGGGATTCAGAGAAGAGATGACACAGTCCAGAAATTGAAGAAAGTGTGAGAAATAAACTCAGAATAACTCCACCTTGATTTTCATATGGGATAGAGAGAAATTTGAACAGGTTTTCAAGATTCTGTTATTATACCTTACGAACGTAAAGCAATATTCCTGGAATCAGTGTGGTGTCTATTTCTGAGCTGACCTCTTCAAAGGGCTAACACATGCCTTCAACACATTTTTCTCCTTCTTTACATGCAGCTTGTCTCCAGCCCCCTCATTTGCAACAACCTTCATTTGACATGTTCACCATAGTTAACACTATCCGGGCTTGCTGCAAAACCACAGTTTTGATCCCACTCACACAACTCCATGGAGTTTTAACCACTGTGAAGGTAATTTGAGATATAGCAGGGAACAAAAAACACATATCTATAGTTACAACAAACGAGAATCCACATGCATGCAAGCTAAGAGAATGTGATGCCTCAACTGTTCAAGTGATGCCATTTATGTCACGCAAGTTCCAGATTCAAGTCAGCATTCATTACTCCCATAACAATTTATTTTCTTATGCAGACAGCTGGTGTTTGCCTGAATTTGACTTCTTTGAAAAACATTATATGATTGATTGCCTACTGAACTCCAATACACACATCCCAAATTTCCTGATATAATTATATGCTATTGGAAGTTCAACTTTTGAAATAATTTACGTAAAACTTCTGATTGGATCAGAGTCCTGTTATTGGCTTTTCCTATATCATTATGATTAACAAATTGCATAACTATCTATTGTTTGGGGGAGGTCCCCCATGACAGCTGTTCATCAGATATTTTTGTTCGTTAATTATAAGGTGTTTTTTGCAACAACGTACATAGAATCGTGTGGCGGGGGACAGATAATCTAGGCTTTTAGTTTAAAAACAAATTGAATACACACAATCTATCTTTTAAAAACTTGCAAATCGTAAAGTCACCAGCTGAATTCAGGTTTTGCTCTTCATCCAGGTTTCTTTTGAATCCCATTTTCTCAAATATGTCAATCAAGGCTGGGTTGCACGTGAATGCTATGCCATAATTGGCTGAGTCTTCAACATCATCCTCAGTCAAACACAAGCTATGTTACAGCTTAGTGGAATGGATGACGTTATCATAGAGGTTATGATGACTTGCACAAATGAAGCCAATGAAAAGACCATCACAGGATAAGGAACTAGACAGGTGACAGTGTGTCACCATTTTTTCTGGCACTAACTATGCAGTGCAGACCACTGTAATCCAATGTGGAAAAGTGAAAGCTGATGGATCATCGTTATCCTGATTGCTGGGAATGATGGGAGTCCTAGTTGCTGAGAAGGATGGAGAGGTGCAACATAAAGGAAGGCAGTTTGAGGGCAATCTTTCCTGTTATTCTTTAGCTTTCTGGATCAATGCTTCTATCCTTGCCATGTTGGTCTGATCTGAGGAAAATGTTGGCTAAGCCGAATATTAATACAGTGTACATTTACAGGTGGTCCTCAACTTATGACCATAACTAAGCCTGGAATTATGGTCATAAGTCATGCTGGTGGTTATGTGACTGATCCAATTTTATACCTTTTTTTTTGTGGTGGTCATTAAGCAACCACCGTGGTCAGTAAGCAAACCTCTTGTGCACAATGTGTGTTTTTGCTAGAAACTGGAAGTAAGCACTGGTTTCCAGAAAAAAGTCACAAACTCTGGTCATGTGACTGTGGGATACTGCAAACAGCCATAAATACAGTCTGACTGCCAAGTGCCCAAAGGTCAGATCACTTCCAAAACACATGGAACAGCTGTTTTTGAGTTTTCACTGGTACATTTTGTGGGGGGAAGTTCTGGAACGTTTTGCTTCCCTGTGCAACTCATTGAGAATGCAGATATGAGAAGATTTCAAGGATAACTCTAGCTTGGGTGTTAGGGGAGGTATATTAGAAAGGCCTGTTGTTCTACATTCTCTTGCTGGAGCTACCAAGTAATTGCTTGCACTTCTTGACAAGCTTAAGCATCCAAGACCTTGGAGAAAGAAAATGTGGAGCAATTACAAGATGCAGTGATGATAAATCTCAGCTATTACTAATTCTTCAGATTATCTGCTGATGCAGCCACGCATGACATCCAAAAATGTTTGGCACCTTGGGCCCAACCCTCTGCAATGGCTTAAAGGTACAGGAAATGTAAGCAACAATATTGCAGAGAGCACATCAGAGAAACTGAAGGCGTCACCTGCTGCATCAGAAAACCCTTTACCTTCTTAATAGGTACGTTTCTCAAGAGAGGAAAGCAAACACTGACAGACAAACTAAGTTAATTCCTTGAAACTAGGGCACTGTTCAGAGGGGCACGGTGGCTGAGCAGTTAAGACGCTGGGTCTATCGCCGAGAAGGTCAGTAGCCCAAGTTTGAGATCCAGGCACCACATCACCTGGTGAGGTCACATGATTCGCCCCAGCTCCTGCCAATCTAGCAGTTCGAAAGCATGCAAAATGCACATAGATAAATAGGTACCACTTAAATTGGTGGGAAGGTAACAGCATTCCATGTGCCTCGGCATATAGTCATGCTGGCCACGTAACCGTGGAAGTGTTTTTGGACAACGCTGGCTCTTTGGATAGGAAACAGAGATGAGCACCGCCCCTACAGTTGGACACGAATGAAAAGAGAAACCTTTACCTTTTACCTTTAGGGCACTATTCACCCAGAACGAGGGCTTGTTGAACAAGTCACAGCAGCTTGCTCCACATGTAACATTAAGCTTATCTCAGCTTAATTCAGTTTAGGTCTTTATTAGGGTCAATGACCAATACAAATAACCCTGAGCTGTAATGGGAAGATTTTCATGTCAAATTACCAACCCCATTACAGCTTTGCACAGACAGCCTTTGCATGCAGAGGTAAGCAAATTTGCTTACTGCACAAGCACGAGTCAGTCTTGCAATAAGTTAAGTGACTAGGCTTTAGAGAAACAGAAGACTTTCTAAAGAGCATGCAGTCTGAATAAACCAGATGAAAACTGCAGAATGAGAAGAGAGAGAGTGAAAAAAAAGGGATAAGACTGGAACAATGGTCTAACATTTAAAGACTGTCAAAAGAGAACTGACTCAGTAAATTTTGCAAATATTAGTCCAAAGATCATTTTCTGACTCTGCTGTTTTTTCTTATGACAGTAAAAAGTAGTACAGAGATACAAATATAAAATAAAGATCCATATGCATGCTGCCCTCTGAAGATGCTTTCTCATGTACTATTAGAGATATATAAAATGTTTCAAGGGTAAAATCACTCAATCCTAAAACATCCCGATTCAATCTTAGAACTACTATTCTGATCTTACTGGGAGTCTTCCAACTTAAATATGGATCATTCCAAATTCAGTTTTGCAACTCACAATTTTTAGTGTAAGAGTGGATGACCTGGTGCTTTTGAGATCTTCTGGATTTCAATTTCCACAAGAAGCAGTCATTATACATCATGATTCCCTGAGGCATCCAGACAACATATGCTTGCCTATCTATGGCTTAAGAAAAACTGAGAATTCTTCAAATTGTTCTCTCACATCTGGAGGGCAACAGATTGGGGAAGACTGAACTGAAAGAAGGTGAAAAAAAGAAAAACCCAGATGGTTAGTCATCTCACTTACTCTGAGGCCAAGTTAATTAAAAAGCCAGAAAACATCTGAAGGGGATTGGATAGAGAAAAACCATGTAAAGATAACCCAAGATTTGATAAAGAAATGTTAACAGCCTTGGCTGTTTATGGGATGTATGTCCTTGGGATATGATCTTTGAACAAAGAGTCTTTAATTATGCCAAGACTTTAACAGGAAAAAGTGATCAGTGGATCACTGGGATTTAAGCCACGCCGTGCCATGAAATCACAGAAAGCTATAAAAAAAGAAAGAGAAGAGAAATAAACAAAAAAGAGGGGAGAGAAGAGACCTACACAATTCAGGGCACCAAGCCTTTCAGCATTTCTTTATCTTTTATTCTTTGCCTCGCAACAAAGTTTAAAAAACAGGCATCTGGACTGGGTTTTTCTAAAATCCAGTCCAGATGCCTGTTTTTTAAACTTTGTTGCGATGC
>JANHZU010001873.1:308443-321617 GCA_032468055.1 Acrochordus granulatus
TGTTGCGATGCAATTACCCTGGACGAGTGAGAGTCTTCACAGACATGTTTATTCTTTGCCCCGAGAAGCAAAGGACAACTTGAGCCTCATCATGCCAAGCATTGGGTCACCTCAAACATCAGCTCTGAATCAATAGTAAGCTTCAGACCTGATGAACCTACTGATCCAACCATCAATAAAACTCCATTATGAATAGCATCCTCCATTGTAAAAGACTGGAAAAACTGCAAAGAAAGCCAGATTTTGGATTCTCATCCTATGGGGTCATCCTGTTGATCAATCCTGTCTTCACCAGCTCCATCACAGAATAATGGATTTAAATGACAGGAATGCCGTCTGAATTTACAAAAAGCTTCCTAATGGTAAGACCAGTGGAATCAGTGACAAAGGTATTATAGTCCAAGTAGAGGCTAGGTAGCCATCTGTTAGGAAGACTTTAATTTGAATTCCTAGGCAGAGGAGACAATTTGAGATCCACCAACTCAAAACAACGTGATTCTAGGTGACATACAAGAGAAACAAATGAACTTACTTCCTTGTAGATATTAGCAATTAATCCCATATTCAATACAAGCAGGCATCACACTGAATTCAACCAATTTTCTTACCTGAACTAATTCTGTGGCACAGAAAGTTGCATATTTCTCTGATGCCATAATAAGTCACTGACTGTCAGAATAAGATGTCAGATGTCAGAATAAGGCACTGACTTCTGATCTGACTTGCTTATACAGATAGTCCTCAACTTAAGACCATAATTAGGACCAAAATTTCTGTTGTTAAGCAAAGTAATTATTAAATGAGTTGCGCCTGATTTTATGACCTTTTTCACCACGGTTGTTAAATGAATCATGCAGTTGTTAAACAGATCCAGCTTCCCCCTTTGTCTTTGCTTGTTGGAAACGAGCTGGGAAGGTCCCAAATGGCAATCACAAGACCTCAGGATGTAAATACATGCCAGTTGCCAAGTGATCAAATTTTGACCATGTAACTGTGGGATTCTGTGACAGTTGTAAGTGCAAGGACCAATCATAAGTCACTTTTTTGTGTCATTTGTAATTTCACTGTAAGTTCAAATGGTCAATAAAAGAATGGTTGTAAACCGAGGACTACCTGTAATGTTATAGTAATCACTGTTTGCCCATTTCTCCTACACTTTTATCAATTACATAGCAGTCTAGAATTGCTGCAAGGTTTGGATATTGACATTCAATTCCTGTCAAAACTCCTGTTGTTTTTCTTACAGATCTACTCCAGATGTTAATCGCTTAAAATTTTAGGGATGTAGCCAAAAAAGCTAACCGGATGGTGTCTCCTTATTTTAATATAGGGTTACGTGACTAAGATCCCATAATTCCTAGATCTGTGTGGAGCTATACAGGTCATAGTAGAATGTGTCCGCTTTATGACATCAACAAAGTGTATGTAAAAACATCACTGCAGTATGATTATCCCTAATAATTACCATGCAATAATCCTCTCTTTTGAAAAATACTAGCTGAAATAGAAAGCATAGATCAAGCACACATTTGTAAAGTAAATGTTAACCTTCGCGAGAAAGGATGATTAAAGAATCATTAAATGTTATGACACAAAGGCTGGAAAACCTGCAAAGAAAGAAACTTCCTCTACATAAACCTTTCTTACCTCAATCAGCTTCCTTTCATACGAGTTTGCTCGTTCTTCATTGTTTTCAACTTGCTTTTGTTCGAGAATAGAAAATTCACTATCTGTGTTCCAAAGATTTGGCAAGACTGGAAGCAAAACAAAACACACGAATGCTGTCAGTAACCAGAGATCAGTTTGACTCAAAATTAAGATCTCTTTTTCAGATTTTTGATTAAATAAATAAATACATTCACAACATGGATCATTTTACATTTAAAAACACATCACAAAATTTGTAATTTTGAGTTCAAAGTCATATGCTCAAAATATTCTGCCGAATGTTTCCTAGCATTATCCGGCACAGGGATGAGGAATCAGTGGTCATGTTAATGACCAATACCATCATCCTCACAAGGGGCAGTGTCCAATGGTATCAAAGTGAATGTTGTTTTCAACTCCTGATTTAATAATGTTAAACCTTCCTGAAAAAGGCTGTAAAGATTTATGGGAATGACTTTGAGAGCTACAGCCACAGCCTAGACAACCGTCACCTGAGATAAAAGTTATCTCAGCCCACAGAAAGAAAGGGGTCTGGGTGCGGGGAGTGTTGAAGCGTGATATCAGCCTAGAATCCTTTTGCATCCTCAAGCATCAGAAACCAAACCCCTCCTAAGGACCATTAAACCTTATCTTAGCTGTGCAGGTGTTCACCAAGCAGTTGGGGGAATTCTTGTACCCCTATAGGACCAATAAATCTGTTAGCGTGAAGTTCATGGCCTGGGTCTGATCGTTCTTGCCTGGAAAAGGGCATGGGAAGGTCTCAGAAGGAACCCTCTCCGAGTTTTTCAGGAAGTAAAAGGAAAGGAGGAGAGAGTGCTTTCAAAATTGCAAGATTGGGTTACTGTAATCTTACATTAAAGGTTGTGTTAGTTCTCATGGTTTGTGCTTCGTGATTGGACTACTCTGAAGGGCTGACAGAGACTGAATTTAAGATCAATGAAACCTAGAGCTGGAAGGACCTTGGATGAGGAGATACCCACATCTCATCTTCAGGCATCATTATCTTTTCATATATTTTATCCCTATTAAGAAGGCAATCAAAACCCACTCTGTATTTAAATATTCACTCATGAGATTTTGTGGCTTTGGAAATCAGAGCTGACTTACCAGTTGTAAAAGAACCCAAGAAGTTTCTTCCTTTCATGTTGAACCAGGCCAAAGGAAATTAGCAGGGATGCTAAAAATCAGTTTGCTTAATCAAGAGCCACAAAAAAAAAAAGAAAGAAAAAAACCCCACTCCCTTCACTATAGCTTAGAGCAATGAACTCAGCCGGTGGTGTGTTTACAGTATATTATGTGCTTAACCAGATTGCTGAATTAACCCATTTTCTGGGCTCACACAATACATCATACTTCACACAAGACAGTAATTCGCACACAGAAAACCAAGAGCTGAAATTAAAACTAATCACATTCAGTGTGGTTTTTGTCATGGTTATGTATTCTAGGAAGAGAGGCACTCTGTAGGGGTATGTGTATTAGACAAGCAGATTTTTTATTCTGGTTGTGAAAAAATCCCAAAACAAAAGAGTGAATATATATTGGATGATGGAAGATAAAACAGCAATCTTGATCCCTAAATGGCCCTATTTGCCACTGGCAACCTTAAACTAGCAATTCAATATTTCTGATAAAACAGCAGCCAAGCAGTGAACAATGAAATTGCTCACAAGTCTCTCAAGAAAAGAAGTGGATTAAAGCTCCAGACAAGGAATTTCTTGTCTCCATCCTCAAAATGTCTATGTCTATGTTTTATAACCTGCTTCAATCACATCAGCTCTGAGCAGTGTCAAAATCCCCACATCTACAACATGGGGTAAAACCAACCAAGATAAATGCAACTTCATCAGGAACATCAATAATAAAAATAACCCAATAATAAAAATAAAATCACCATACCAATAATCAAACTTAAAAAATCATAAACCATATTTCACGATACATAAGCCAGGAATCTCAACATTCAGAACCAAAAGAACAACTCATGGTGCAGAGGACAAGTTGTAACACCCTGCCCCTAAGCCTTTCAAGACTTTCTGAAAGTCAGGAAGAAGTATTCTCCATATGAAGCATTTCCTCCCAACCCACCCAAATCCAGTTTCCCATAAGGCACCTCCTGCATTAATAGTTAACCAACAGCCTGTTTCTGCTTCATCAAACTGAAAGCTCCACTTACACCACGCCAGAACTGCTCTCTTACTGTTTATGAAAGAAGCCATGGACCATTTTTCAGGAGGGCAAGTGGTAGGGTTGTTCCCTATCACATCTATCCAACCATAGGAACTTTCTATCACCTGCAGCTTTTCCTTCCTTCCTTCCTTCCCTCCTTCCTTCCTTCCTTCGGAGGAGGAGGAGGAGAATGATCATTCTGAATAATCTTGGGGAGAGGCAATCTCAGAGGTTTTGGATAAATTAAGTCCAAACCAGGATAGTATACAGTACAGACTGTTCACTCTCAGACTATCTATGTCAGCCTCGCAGGGTTAAACAGATAGGAATCACAACCAGATCAGCTAATTCCACTTTATTGTAAAGCTACATTGGCAGAATCTTGCAAGTCTGAAAGCAAAATTCTCCCCCAGTCTCTTTGCAGTCTGAGAAACTGGGGAGGATCCCTTCTGAGCTGCTTTCTCTGTCCATTATGCAGCTGTGGCTATGCTGTCTCTTATCTAACTGTTCCCTTGGCAGCATCTTTTCGCCCAGTCTCCCAAGGTCTTTCCCACATGCCATAACAATCTGGAAGCTTCATTGCCTCATTGTACATTGAAAGTCAATTTAAAATTGTACTAACAAACAGACCAAATGCAGTGCCAAACTTAAGCAAATGTACTTTATTTTGCAGCTGCTTGTTTGGTTCCAAGCCAAATCACGTAGCTAGTTCTGTGAAGGTTTCAGTATGAAGCACTGAGAGTTACCATGCACTATGCATGCACGGTCCTCTAACACTAACTGGAAAGCACTTTTTTCTTGCACAAGAGGGGGACTGACTTCTGAATAAACACAATTATCCTCCAATGGTTTGAGCAAATCACATGCACTAAGGCAGAACCAGATAAATCTGGCCCTCTGTTTGCTAAACAGAGGAAGTTCAAATCAGCTGGACAGCAGGAAAAACAAAGCTTCCCCAAACCCCACATAAAATTATAAAGCTGTCCAAATTGCCAAGGAAGAGCAGTTTCCCCTCTGCTCCATACAGAAAACTAAACAGCAACATGCCATTGAACGGGGTTGATTTAAGAGCACAAGAGGGCCCTTGGAAGAAGGCAATCAAAAACTCCTAAAGCATCTGGTAGACCTCAGATAAAATAATTGGCAAACAAAAATAGAAAACACAAATACTGCAGGATATATTTTGTTAACTACTTTTGTCTCTCTCCTACAAAATCCTCTGCTTGTTTTAAACAATGTGATCCACAAGATAGGTCCTAGGACTCCAAAATCCTCCACCTTGACCTAACATGATGCAAAAAAAAAAAAATCACTGCAATAACAATATCACAGTAACATAGTATCACAGTAACACTATCGGCATTATCAAAGTCACCATCAGTCAATTGCAAAAGGCAGCATTACTTGGAACAGGTTACTTCCTGCAATGATACCTTAAACACCATCAAAGAACAACATCTGTCTATTCCAGGTCCTTGGGAAGAACTCATAAAAATGAGTTTTGGATAAAAATGCCAAATCCAGTCTTAACATCTTGGACTGTGCGACAAAACATTGTTATAACAATAATTGTATTTTTTATTATTGTTAATTATATTAGATGATGATTATAACAACAATCATCATAACATTAACATTGATTATCAACATGCTGTTTTAGACTTCATTACATTCATTGACTTGTCTCCGACCTGGAGTTCTTCCAGGATGCTAGGGAGAGTAGCTGCCATTGTGGGAGAAGGAAGGGCAGAGCCAGGAGTTAAGAGGGGGATCAATTTAGAGTCACTATGTATGCGCAAACTACAAAGGTCCAAACCCTAATGAAGAATGTTAGTCTTATCTGGGGAATACAGATGCTTGGTGGGCAGTTGTAGAAATTCTTGTGACCTTGGAGTTTCAATAAAGCTATTGATTAGAACTGCACAGGCTGAGCCTGTTCTTTCAAGCCTTACAGCCATTACTATATGACCCATCCATTTTCTCTCCCAAACAGCAAAAGCTTCAATGGTGTTCCCATTTTAAGAAATTAGGGGTATCTGAGTTTGGAGTGGTTCCAACTAGAGATGAAGCAATAGGTGACAAGAACTCTTCAGTGACCTTTTATACACACATACAGACACATAAATACAAACTGTTTACGTAGCCCCAGATAAATAATCTCCCCATTGGGTTTAACATCAACCTCATCATCAAAGTTTAAAAGTTTTGAATCCTACACAAATCTTATAGTCCTCGACTTACAACTATCCATTTAGTGACCATTTGAAGTTACAACAGCACTGGAAAAAGTGTTTTACAACTAGTCCTTGCATTTATAACCATTGCAACATCACTATGGTCACATGATCAAAATTCAGATGCTTGACAACCAACATGTATTTATGACAGTTGCAGCATCCCAGGAGTCATGTGATCACCATTTGTGACCTTCCCAGCCAACCTACTCCGATTACCATGTGAGTCGCTTAATAACCATGGCAAAAAAGGTCATAAAACCAGGCGTGGCTCAACTTTGCTAAGAACAGAAAATCTGGTCCCAACTGTGGTTGTTAGTTGGGGATTTGTATAGCCGTTCTTAGGAAAGAGCAAATGGAACCAGGCCATTTCTATGTTTGGAAAGTTGTCCTCCTCCTGGAGGTGGAAGAAATGTTCAGTTTAAGAGATGGAACTCTCCTGGGGAAGCTAGAAGGAGCAGAACAAAATAACTCTTCCAACTTGTTTTCTAAACTGTTGCACCCACTATGACAACCATGTTGTGATGGGCCACCCACTTCTGCGGCAACTATTTTGAGAGAAGACCCACAATATGCTCTCAAATATCAAGAGCCAAGAGTCATGGAAAGGCTGGGCAGCATTATTTATGGATTCATTTAGCTGATACTTATATTGCTTTTTCACCAAGATCTCAAAAAAAAATAACATCCTTACAGTGGGGTAACGGTTATGTTTTAGCTCACCTTCAGCCATGGAACCTTCCTGGAGGACTCTGGGACCAATCATTCTCTCTCAGCCCATCCAGCCTTAACAAGGTTATTCTTGTAAGGAAGTTGTACGGAAAGGGTGATATTTAAAACTATATAGAACTAGATATGCACATACAGGAAGTCCAAAGCCTTGAAGATAAGTATAGTGTAACATTGAGCAAGTAGCAGAGAAAGACAGATTCAACTCCACCCTTGGCCACAGAGGTTCCTTGGTTGACTCTGTCCCTCCCACTCAGCCCAAAAGCCAGTGTAGTCTAGTGAGGAACGTGTTGGACCTGGAGAACTAGGTTTAAGTCCATCCTTAGTCACAGAAGCTCACACGGTGACTTTAGTTCAGACGTTCTCTCTTTGGCCCATTTGTCTCCCAGGCTTGTGGTGAGGAAAAATAATAGGGAGCCCTATGTCTGCCACCTTAAGTTCCTGAATGAAAAGAGATATAGATATATAAAAATCTAATAAAATAAAACACAATTTACCAAGCTTTCCAGGAACTTAGTTGTTCAGCTTCCCAACTAGGGTGCACAAATGACTACCTGTCCAAGACTGAACAATGGAAAACTCATTCTCAACTTAGACTAAATTTTTTTAAGCAGGGATAGAGGAAAATATATTTGTTCTAAAATTCTTACAGTATGTGTGCAACATAAAAAAGACAGGTAACCATAATCCATATTATGCTGAAGCCCTTCCTTCCATATTAAGTCCTTGAAGAATTATATTCAAAGTTCTCTTTGCCTTTGAGTAATGCAGAGATTCCTTGATAATTACCTAGTTGATTAATCACCAGATACTATTAATTAATTAATTAATTATCAATTACCTACTAATTTTGATGGAGAAGGGAAGCCAACAAAAATCTCTATGCCAGTGAGTCTAATATTCTCAAGGATAGCCAAGAGAATTATTTTTAGCTTGCTGCCAGATAAAAGCACAGAATTCTATTAGCTATACATCTACATGAACTAATTAAAACAACAGAAAAACACTGTCCATTTAACATCCAAGGGTGTGTTTCCGTAATGGTATGTGGGAATGGCCTTGAGAGAAAAGGGGAACAAATGCTGCCTGGGTAACAATCAGATAAAGGGTAGAGGAGCCTGCAACTGCATGACAGGCAGAGAAAGAAACTTAGAAAGGAACTGTCCTAATTTACAAAGCTGTAAAAAGGAACACCATGAGATACGTACTTTCAGATTTGCAAGATTCTGTTAATGTAACTCATTTGGTTGTGTTTCCTGTTTGGTTTACCTGGAAAGGTTGACAGTTTCAGGCACGGAATCCAGAACAAGGGAATGGAAGGAAATAGCTTAATCTAGCTTTATTCTTTGCCATTAGAAAAGAAAAAGGATTTGCAACACCACACAACAATCCCATGCATTAAGGTCAAACCAAAATTCACCATGTTACAAAATCACCCTTTTGGCTGAACTATACTGTTTCTTGCAAGTTGAAGACAACTGAAATGGCAAGTGTGCTTTCAGCCCCATGTTATAAGTAAAACTGAGAAAGACAAAGGTTCTTGAAATGCTGGAGGAACAAGCAGCCAGGTAAGAGAAAAGCCTAAATTGCACTGGTCTTTCAAACACTTCCAGTGTTTATTGCATCTGGATTTAATCTAAATTTAATGAAGCCAGCAACAGCTAGTAAACCTGCTCAATCTTTGACTACAGCTATAGTTTTCTTCACTCTGCTAAATGCTATTCTTGTGAATGCTTAATCAATTCATGCGACGTACCACATTTGGCGGTAACAAATCCCAGTAATAACTCCCGATATGGGTTCTCTATGAACAAAGGGATGGTGAGTTTTCTATTTCAAAGTCAATGAAGGGTTCCCTTGTCAGGACCAAGGTAGAAGAACACAATTTGTACCAATACTTTGTCCTAACCGCTGCATCAATCCCATTTTTCTCTGGATTTCCATGTTCTAAAACTGCTGCTGATTCTGAGGAAGTTCAGACAGGCTTTAAACAGGTAAAGGTTTCCCTGCCAGTCAAGTCCAACTCTAGAGCCACTGTTTGTCCAAAGATGCTTCTGTAGTCATGTGGCTAATATGATTAAACATCAAGGTGCATGGAGGTTGTTACCTTCCCATCAAAGGTGGTACCTATTTATCTCCTTGCATTTTACATGCTTTCGAACTGCTAGGTTGGCAGCAGCTGATGCAAATAATGGGAGCGCACCGCATTATGCGGTGCCTGTGTCTTGAACTCGGGCTGCCGACCTTTCAGTCGACAAGCCCAGCGTCTCAACCAAAAAAAAGGGAAGAGATCATCAATGATCTGTTCAAAACAGAACCTCTTGGCAGATGCAATCAACTGAATTTAGATAATTGCAGCTATCTACCGAATTAGGTAACTACATTAGAGCTGCAACAATTGATAAAATTGATAAAAATCAATAATGAAAACAGTTGGCAATGAATTTAGTTATCTATCAGCTGGGTCTAGCGACAGCGCTGAAAGAGCATGTTCACCCTCGGCAAGGGCTGCTCTTCTTTGCAAGTTGCTGCACTACTTCTTTTATGGACTGAGGAGGAAGGAAATAAAGGCGGGGGAGGCTGAAAGAAACTTGTTTGGACTTTAGAGGTGTACTTTTGCAAAATCTCAAGGCATTTGAAAGGATACAAAGAGGAGGAGGGAGAGGAGAAGGGAGAGGTAACTGCGACCATCCGCGGAGGCCCAGGCTGATGTGTGTTTTGGGACAGCGGAGGGATGAAGAGTCCATTTATTTAATAAACCTTGTAAGAATCCCATTAATTGATTAATAAAAATAAATAATCAGCAGAGTAATCCATTATTAAAATAATCATCAATTGTAGCCCTAAACAATATACATTTCTGTACTTCATTTTTCTTTGGGGTGATCACAACTACTATGGCAACCCTTCATTTAATTAACACTGAGATCTGTAAGCTCTGATCTCTTGAGATCTACAATTGATTAACATCTGAACTGACTAGCCAGCCATGCTCTGCAAGTCTGCCCTGCAAGGCTAGTCTACAAGATTTGCAAATGACTAACATCTGAATTAACTAACCAGCCTTGCTCTCCACCTTGATGCTGCAAAGATAGAAGGGCCATCTTGGCAGATGAACTTATCTCTTTTCTAATCCAAGAGTAGAAAGAAGCTTTGGAGCAGAGAGTTGGTCTATGGTCATTTCACTTGTGAAACATACTATTTTTGCTTCCTGGTTGGGTCATGAAACATCTGCAAGAAAACAACCAAGCTCAGAGAGTACTAAGGACCCCAAAGTTCAACTTGAGCTATAAATATTCTCTTCTATTGGTATGTACTATATATTTTGCCTCAAAGCAATCACATTTATTCATTTATTTAACTAATTCATTCAATTTATATAGCTGCTTGTCTCACGTATATGTCTCTGGGTGGACTCACCAACTTAAAAACCAAAAAATAAATGCTGATCATCCACAGCAAGCTCTCTTCCATTTTTTCCCCCCTTGGCTGGTTCTGCCAACCCAAAATAGCAAAACCTTGTTGAACGCTCAGTAGCAGTCACACATGTGATCACACCCTTTCAAATGTTGATTAAGATTTTCAGTCATCCAGGTAGAATTGTCTAGAAGTTGAGTCATGGCAACTGGACTTCTTTTCTTTACGAGAAGAGAAGTCCAGTTGCCATGATTCAGCCTCCAAACCCCTACAAATGAACATCCTGCATCCAGTTGCGTCATAATGCTGCCATCCCTAACAGATGCCAGCCATGAACCATAAAAAAAGAAAAAGAGTAGCATCTTTCAATCATATGGAATAAAAAACACATCCAGCTCAAGTTTATTTTTAGTATTTGCAGTGGAAATTTAATCCGCAGCTGGTGAAAGGCAACTAAAAGGCATGGCACAGAACCATTCATTTTTAGAAAGGTTTTTCAATAATTCTACCAACATCTCTTTTTTCTTCTTCTATAAAATCTGACCATCCTACTCAATTTCTATCATTATTGTACCTCTGTTTTTATATATAATTCTAACACAGCAGAATATAGCAGCCAAGGTTTCCCCCTGCCATAATTACATGAACTGCAAAAAACCACTAGCATCTAATGAAGGGTAATTTCTCATACTATAAGCAGCTTAAAAATATCATCTTCATGAATAATTTTTAATACAAGACAGCATATTGAAATAGTCAAAGACCTGCATAAGACAGTCTTAGAGAACTGAAACAAAATCATGCAGACCTAAGGGAATACGTTTGCTTCAGTTCCTCAAAACTGTGGTCTGTAAATTATTGATAGGCCATGGAAAGGTTGCAAAACAGTTTAGTGTGTTTTTATTCACCCTGCACCACTAGCAAACATTACATTCAACTTCAGAGATTTTTTGCTCCAGAGAGCAAATGTGCTTTAAATTACAAAAAGTATGACGATCGTTAACAACACCTGCATTTTAACTGGTAAAAAAGTGGGAGTTTAAAAATGCAATTTTAGTGTTAAATAATCTGCTTTTAATATTTTCTCCTTCCATTTTTAGATGGTCATAGGAGAAAAAAACATAACAATCACAACTGTGCTAGGGATTTATTTCCATGTTCTGTTGAGAATCACTGACTCAGGTAACAGCTACCAGGCTGAAAGGAGCTCATTTATCGCCTATGAATGTCCTAAATTTAGAGAAACTGAGCCATGCTTAAATCCCATTACAGTGAAGAAGAGCACATGGCCATTAATTCCAATGGAATGTAAATACAACTAATTGTCTTGGGAGTCAGGACAAGGGAGTCTACGTCTTCCCAAATCATTTAAAAACAAAAAGAGGCTCAGAAATCAGGAAAGATTTGAAATTCATATCTTAAGTTATATCCTCAGCATGCACACTGGCTTCCACTCCACCTCAGACTTCCCAGGTGGCAGGTATTCGGACATCACTCAAACCAAAGTTTGTGCTTCCCTTTGTTGAGGAATCCACATTAAGCTTCAAACATCCATCAGGGAAATAATGGTTGATATTAAATTATACAGCAACCACCCAAGATGAAGCTATGGCCATATCTCACTGTACTTTGATGCCATCCAGAATTATTTTTGATGTTCTAGAGTTCTGAATGTTGTTAGCCAACACACCTGGAAAGTCCCAGATTGCACAATCAAATCTAAGTGCTCTTGAGTGCCTTCAAAAGATGCTGAAGTACAATTGCCACAATTCCCAGCAAAGTTTCAAATGGTAGTTTAGTATCTTCATATTTGATAGCTGACCCAAGATACTTTATATGTTTGAGAAGCTGTTCAGTTTATCTGAAAGAATGCATTAAGAACCTGTCTGGGCTTTAAGGTCCATGGGAGATGTGCAATAACCTGGCCGCATCTCCAATGGAAGCATATTCACTAGAATGGAAAATGGAAGGATGGAACACTGTGTTAATGATCACCAGGCTAACTTTGGTTATTTTACCATCAACCGGGGGAACAGATTTAGCAGATATACTCAGTACAGGTTGTTTTCGACTTACAACTTGGATTCAAACAGTCCCCCCCATGGTCACATGATCACATTTTGGGCACTCAGCAAGTGGTCCATAATTATGGCTGTTTGCAGTGTCCCAGTCACATGACCATGATTTATACTTTTTCCCCAAAAACTAATATTTCCCATTTCCAGCAAACATACCTATTGTAAACATTGTTTATGTCCAACAATTGTGGCATTTGTTTAATGACCACAGCGTTTGCTTTATGAACGTGGTTACTTAATGACCCCTGCAAAAAAAGTCATAAAATCAGATGCAGTCATGTGGTGACTCGCTTAACAATCAGCATGACTTATGACGATAACTCCAACCTCACTTATGGTCGTAGGTCTACCTGTATAGTATGGCTGGTTAATTTTGAAGATATTCAAAAGTAAGCAGATTTAGACCTGGTTAATATTCAGATGGAGACATTAAGGAAAAACCTAGATTACAGACTAGCCTGGAAATCAAGGAATATCCTAGGAGGAGGAAATAATACCAAACCATACTAAACAACATGGATGCATTTATGTAATCACCAGAATCCAGCTTGAGTTGAGGCAGTCTATTTTAAGAGAATATCTTCAACTGCCAAGTTAGGCTTTTAATTGGTAGGGTGCCATTTTTTAATGGATGCTTTAATCATGTTTTTAATTAATTGGCTCTTTATTATGTTAATTACTAGCTTCTTTCAGCATTATTCTTTGATGGAAAGGTTGTAAATCCAGCAAAATCATTAAAAGGTTCAGATGTAGTAGCATCAAAGCTACTATTGAGAACCACAATGATGCTCTCTAACATTATACCAGAATAAACTATCAAAAAGACTTTTGCAGATGTTCCTGTGAATCTTTGATTTCTGATTTGCAAACTTCCAATAA